>JH651260.1:364709-528680 GCA_000260095.1 Tetrahymena borealis | reverse complement strand
TTTGTGTTGAAAAGTGAAAGAAAATAAATTAATATAAAATTTTACTATAAATCAAGAGTTAATGTAGTAAGTTATGAGCAATTTCCTAAAGCAGATCCTAAACCACAAGCACCTTGATCTTCTATTATATTGTTCCTATTATATATTTATTGCTAATTAAAAAATAACATAGCCTAAAGAATGAATTAGTGTTGAAAAGTGGAAGAAAATAAAATAATATATAATTTAACTATAAATCAAGAGTTAAAGTTGCAAGTTATGTGCAATTTTCTAAAGCAGACCCTAAACCAGTAGCACCTTAATCTCCAATGCTATTATAGCTATTATATTTAAAGAGTTAATAAAAAAAATAACATAGCGTAAAGAATAAATTTGTATTGAGATTGGAGAATAAAAATAATATATAATTTTACTTTAAATCAAGAATTAATTTAGTAAGCTATGTGCAATTTCCTAAAGCAGACCCTAAAAAACAAACATCTAAATCTCCAATGTCACTATCGCTTTTATTTTTAAACAAATTTTGAAAGTCAATAAAAAAATGAAAGTAAATATTTACCTATAATTAAGTATCAATTAATTTTCTAAAATATTTTGCTGAATAAGCTTTTAATTAATAAATAATATAATTTATTAATATTATTTTAATAATAAGATATTTACATATTTAAATTAATCTTCTATCATTTTTTATTGTAGAATATTTTTCTATTCTATTGTATTATTAATATTTAAATTAAAATGTTCAATATTTGACATAAATTAATAAAAGAAAATGCATTGTCTTTTATAAATTATAATTCAAAATTGAAATTTTGTAACCAATACAATATAATCAGTCTTCTTATCTACAAGCCCTTACCGATTACTATTTCAAATAAATGAAAATATACTTTATATGCTAGGCAAAAATTTTAGGGTGAAGAGAAGGTCAATTAGCAGGTTTTACTATATATTCTAATAGATCTCTCTTTACTCTATCTATATGATGATATATTTTATTATAACAGTTAATGGATAAAATGGTAAAATATTATTACACTATCATTTAAATAGATAATTTTACAATTAAGTGGTATTAAGGAACTGATTCCTTAGTATTTAAAATTTATAATAGTATTTCATCTCACTGCTCTGTAAAAAGAAAAATTTAATAAATATTAAAGTAGATTAGTTTATAAATAACTAATGTCTATCTACTTAAAAAATAAAAGAGGTAAAATTTTATGAGCACAAATTTGTAGAGAGTTGGATGGAACTTAGTTGTTTAACACATCAAAGAAGTTCATCAAGATACATTTTTTGTTGAACCTTTTAAATTTAAATAATTTTAGAAAGAAATTAAATGTTTTCTTCTACCACAGAGAGAATAAAGAAGATAAGAGATTAAAAAACGCTACAAATTATTGATAGATTAATGATTCAAGTTGAATGATTCAGGAAGTTTTTTTATTATTAATGAAATTACTTAGGGAATTAACAATGAAAATAGTTTTAACAAAATTAAAAACTGAATAACTTTTTTGAAAAAATGAAATTTTTGATAAAAATATAGAGAGCTGTGAGAACAAGTTCCTTTTATTTGCTGAGTAATTTTAAAGCAATATGATAAAATTAATCGGATGAAAGAATTTAAAAAATAAAAAACTTTGGTAACAACATAAATTTTGACTGATTGATAATAAAGTAGATAAAGAAAAGATAAGAATGAATACAGCACAATCAATCAATAGTGAGGTTAGTGATTAATAAATTGTAAAAAAAATAGAAATAAATGAATGATAGAATTGAATTGAATTAGATAGATTATAATTTAATTAAATTAAAATTTTTATTTATTTTTAATTATTACTTAATAAAATAATTTTACATTAAATATGCAAAATATAAAGAAATAATTGACTGAAAATATTTTTAATTGCATGAATCTATCAATCATTCTTGTGAACCTACCAAAGCGAAAATAAGAACACTTCCACTATTTAAAGGTTCTCCTTTAACAAATGATTAGATATATCTAATATCTGATTCATTACCTTTAGCTGCTATAGTAATTTCTAATGAACCGTTTCTAAATAACTCTATTAGAAAATTTTAAGGATCTACTAAACTCATTTAGTTGTTTAGAATATTTTTATATTATTAATTATTTTATACTTTTTCTTAAAATAATCTAATAATATTCAAAATATCTTCTTCGCTATTTAAGATAGGATCTACTTCCACTTTTAACATACCAGTTGATTCAAAGGCACTATCATTCAGCATTATTTCAATTCTTCCTTAATTATCTTTTACATAATCGAGATGATACTTTTTATTAAAAACTTTAATATTTTTTTCACGAATGAACTCTGAAACTTCTTTGTGCAAATCTTCATCATTGATTTTTACTTAATTTTAACCTCCAATAGACATGATTATTTTTTGAGGAACTTCGAATTGCATATCATTCAATTCATTTTTAAGTTCCATCCATATTTTAGTTCTTAAGTTATACAAAGTATCGCTCTTATAAACATTAATAGTAAAAGATTTAATTTATGCTCCTGAAGTAAATTAAAAATCTAGAATATCTTATTAAAATGATTGTAATCCTATCATAAGTAAGGTCTTATCTTCTAAAATATAAGTATCTAACTTATTATTGTCTGATTCTATTTCTTCGCCTTAATCCTAATTACTTAGGAATACTTTCTAAACTTATAACTATTTCATAGGCAAGAAGGTAATCTTTGAGATCTATTTCTTAGCTTAGCTTAAATTTACTCCTTTTGGAAGAATTAAATTCCTCTCTTTATGCATTATATCCTCTATCCTATATCTAATTGATATTTCCTTCTACTAGTTATTCATTTCTAAGATTCTATCTATCTATTATCCTTATTAATTAAAATTTGTTTGGTTGATTTATTTATTTACTTTTTTCTTTGTTTCTTTATATCTTTAATTAAATGAATAGATTACAAATAAACAAACAAACAAGCAAATAAATATATGATTGAAAGAAGAAATATACTAATTGAAGTTAGAAGATATGTCAAATATTCTATCATCTTTGTAATTAATTTATTCTAATAAATTTAAACAATAGATAGATACACACATACTTGTATACATATTAATCATGCAATATTATTACTAAATATCCTTTATTTCAACTCTATTATAAAATAAATTAAATAATAATAATAACATAAAATAAAATAAATAAACTAATGAATAATCGAAAATATTAAAATTGTCTATCTTTTTAATAAATAAATTAAGCTATCTAGCTAGCTAAATCTTTGATTTATTTCCAACTTTCTTCTTTTAAAATATACTTTTGTAAAAGAAATAAGCTTCTTTCGAAATCATTTCCTCTTTTTAAACTTTGAAAATATTTTCCTTTATGGAGATTTATTTGGTTCAAATACTATTACATTTTCGTCTACAAATTGTTTAGATTTAGAATCAACCTTCTTTTTAATCCATTCGTATTTATTTTTAAGAGTTCCTTATCCATCATAATCAAAAAGTAACTCATTTCCTGGAGGGATATTTTATTTAGAAAATAGCCCGATTGTGTATCCTCCTCTTGCATAAACCATTCTAGCATAGGAATTGTCTTTATTTTTGGAATGATTCATGAATCTACTCTAAAATTATTAAAGATCTTTAATAAATTATTTATCTTTATTAAGATGTATGTTATTTACTTTATTCCCAAGATACTTAGAGTCTACGGTTTAATCTTCTATGAGAGAGAAAATATAAAACAAATCACTAGGTTTCCAAGAATCTCGAATAACGATATCTAAATCACCCAAAATTTCCCCGAAATAAATGGATATAAGATCCCCCTTTTACAAAGGATAGACATTAAACAAGCCCATACCTCCACAGATTTGTGAATTAGCAATTACAACCCTCTATGTTTCATATTATTTAATTAAATAAGAAAATATTATATAATTTAATAATGTTACCGAAACTCTATTGAGAGTTATTTTTTAATTTCTACACTTTGATTTGCTACAATTAAAGCAAGAATTACATATCTTTTTTGCCGTAAAAATAAAAAAGTAAATTTAAAGCAGATTTTTATTAAAATAATTTACATCTGGATCACATTCTATGTTCTTTTTAAAACAAATGCAAGAATTCTTAGAGCAGCTGCCTGAACAATTGCAACCAACTCTATATATTTTACATTTTTTTGGATCGCACATGCAGTATTAATCGCAGAATCCTCTTTTTCTACAACTAAATAATATTAAGTTTTTTCATAAATATTTAAGTAATCAAATTCAATAGAATAGGAATAATTGATTTATTTATTAATTAATTAATTACCCACAGTTTTTACATTCTTAATCTATAGGATGCTTATTATGTCTATAATGAACACAGTGCTAATAGATATCTTCTTTTTCATTTTAATTTTCCAAATTAGTAAATCCATAACAATCGTCATCTTCTTTATTAAACTAGCCCTCTTTACTGCTCATATTATTTTCTTTTAACTATCCTTCATCCTCATCTGACTCTTCAGGTTAAGGAAGCTCCATTTAGATTTCGGATTACCTAAGAATAGACTCAATTAACTTATTCTACGATTATTCTTATTTTATTTTTTCTTCTTATTGACTGTAGTTAATTACTACATCTTTTAAATAGCTGATTACATTCTTATTTTAATTTTCAAATTCCAATTTCATACTTAATTTCTATGCTAGGTTTGCTTAATTGAGCACATCACTCTATTGCTAAGTGCTTTACTAAATACTTACATTACCTTTATTATCCAACTCATCGTCATCATCTATAGACCAAAGATCATCTTCTTCAAAAGGTTATTTTTCGGTTTTATTTTCTATTTGTTTATTTAATATTTACTAGCTTGAAATATTAGAGTTATCATTAGCAGATGATTGTGTTATGAGCTCAATATTTTTTTTATAAAATTAATCTTGTATTAGTGTAAAAACCTCTTAGTCATTAGCTTGTAAATAATTATCTACAATGTAAATGAAGAGTTAGTCACAGCTAAAATTTAACTGTATTAATGAAATATAACAAATGTTATAGTAGAATCTTCTTTCACCAAAGCGAATAAATAGTTTCTCCAAATCAGAATATTCAATTTAATTATTCTATTTTTTCTTAATCTTAAAATAAAATAAATTAGCAATCATTAATTAGACTGAAATCAATAATTTACTTATTTTATTTTTTCTTTAGTTAACAATTTATAACAGTTAGTTCCACAAGATTCATCATGAGCAGTAGGAACAAATGAATATTTAGGATTAAATACCATTTATTTATAAGTTTATGCAAGATATTTGAGCATTCTTAGAGAGTATTACTTGCTATTTTAAATAAATGTTGAAGGATGATAGTAATCCTATCCCTATTTATTTCAAATTAGAAAAACTTATTGGTTAGCTTAAGCGTTTCTTATAAATAAAATGTACTTTTTTTCTTTCATACAAATGAATCCTGCAATCATAAATATAGCATATATTACAGAAATAATGCTTTTGCATAGCTGTTAAATCAATAATTGGATCAATTTCTTCGTCACTCTTTCTTTCTATTGTGATGCCATATCTTTTAATATCAATATAATTTATGCTAGGCTAATTTCTATAATAATTACTTGTATTCTTTAGTGTGTATGATTCTCTTTATATCCATATACCTGTATTACATCATAAATATCATTTTATTTCAAGTTAATTTATCCTAAGTAGAATTATTTTACTTCAATGAGAAATTCTATTGTTTCACTTACGGCTACTAAAAGAACATTTGCATAAAACTAGTACACTCTAAACTCTTTTTGTAAACTTTATATATGTACCAGATCCATATCTTTTGCTCTTTGCAATAAAAAAATGTGAATTAATCAAATATGTCTATTTCCAGATCATAAATAATACCTATATCTACAAGCAAATTCATCTTTTTTATTATTTTCAGCCATCTTTTTAGCCTCTTTTATTCACTTATAGTATCTTACATTTTTAGCTCATCCACTATTTCATACAAATCAATCCTTTCAATAACGGGAAAGATCTGCAGCAAAAAATCATCTGGCTAATTTAAGAATTAAAATATTAAGTAAAAGAAAGAAAATACTCCAAAATATCAATTTACTAAAACATTTTAAGAAATAGGGACATAGTTAGAATACATATTCTACTAAGTAACCTCGTTTCTTTTATCTATTAAGTAAAATTATTTCTTTTTTGTGTAGGGTTTAGATTTCCAATTGTTAAAGAACTATGACACTATTTATTATTTAGTCTGATTCTAATGCTTATATATCCTTTGAGAGCGAACCTACCTCATTTTATAGCTCCATATACTTAATTTGACAATCTAAATATTTAAAAAATAATAGTGATTATAGATAGATCTTTTATAAATTAGCGCTCTAATAATGTTTGAAAATATACCTCTTCGCATAAGTCATAGAAGAATCTATGAGTGAATCCTTGTATTTGTTTCATTGATTTGTAGAATTTTTCATTTGGCTCTTATTGTTTAATGTTAATCACAAAGTTTTTTTCATTTTTGATTGTATTATTTTCATTTTTATTAATAACTTCTTAACTTTCTTGCATATTTAATTCTTTACTAAGGTTTTTCAAAAAATTTGAGAAGATATTAGTTACTTAAGTCAATAAATACTTAATAATCAATAAAACTAAAGTTGAAATTGAATAAGTCAATATACTCGTTAAAAATTCCGCCAAACTTCATTAGATTTTAATCAAAACAGGTTAAAGTATCTTATTAAATAGATTTTAATTAAATTATTATAGTAATATTATAATTAAATTATTATAGTACATTATTTAAATTATTAATTATTTCTATTTTCAATTAAAAAAAATTTAATAGAAAACATTGCTCAAAAAAAATGTATAAAATTTAATATCTTTGATTCTTAATAATATTGGTTTTGTATAGCTTGTAGTTATTATAAAATGATAACAAATATCAGTTCTCATAAAGAAAAACCAAATGATTTCAATATTTATTTATTAAACTTTTTAAATTTAATACTCCATTTTTTGGATACTTAAAAAAGTAAATTCATTTGGAGAGAATTAGATATCAATTATTTTAATTTTTAAGTATTTGTTATAATTGTTAATTCCAAACTATTAATTTAAAAGAGAAAAAGGGCATATTTTATTAGATTTAAGTGATTAAATTACAATATTTTGAGAAAGAATATAAAATTAATTTGAATCAAAAATAAAATAAATATAATTATTTAAGTTTGATTTATTAATAAGATTAAGAATAATTCAATAAA
Organism: Tetrahymena borealis; assembly: GCA_000260095.1. Lineage (NCBI taxonomy): Eukaryota > Ciliophora > Oligohymenophorea > Hymenostomatida > Tetrahymenidae > Tetrahymena > Tetrahymena borealis. The sequence goes on along the minus strand of JH651260.1, from coordinate 521,362 downwards.
GTCTGCACTCTATTTATTTAAGTCAATATTAAAGGGTGGGTACTTACTTACATACTTACGTAGTAATTTATAATTCTACAATTTTTATATTTGAATTAGTTAATTATAGTATTGGTTAACAATTAAATTGAATTGAGAATAAATACCTTACAGATTCTGAAAATTCAAATTAAGTTTAATTCTATTTGACTACAGGGTATATTATCCAATTACTGAACAAATCTTTTAAATTCTTACAACATATTTCAATTCAAAGTCTTTTAGAAAGTTCAGAGAATGTAAGATACCCTACTTTTTAAGAAGAAAGTAGTATTCTAGATTTCGAAAAGTATCAAAAATAGAATGAAATCATCTAATCAGATAAATAAGGAGATATTCGTATGTAGGAATGACAACATAATTGAAAAGGATTGATGAGATATAGAGGTATTATTATTTCTAGAGAAATTAAAGAAATGAAAATTTATCATTATTTATTATAATCCTTGACTACACAGAAAGCAATTAATTCCTTTACTTAATTCTTCATTATGCTATTACAATCTGTTCATTATATATAAATAAGATTAAAATTCCTTAAAAATTAAAGCACACCATCTAAATCAAGCAAATCAAAAAAAACCATAAAATAATAATATTAATAATAATAATAATAATAATAAAGAAAACAACAAACAACAGAGTGGATAGCGCTCGAATAATAATATAATAGGAAGAAGGACAATACAATTTGTAAAAAATAGAGATCAAAATGGAAATAGAAATCAACAATAAATATTAGGGATAGAATCATTAACATATTATTTAACAAAACTACTTCTCTTCAGATGATAGCAATTAAATTTACGATGAGAACGGCTATGAAGGAGAACATATTTATTAATAGAACAACCAATAAGGAATATATATGAATAAGTCAATCAATTTAGGAAATTTTCAATAATAACAAGCAGATCAATTTTAGTAAGGAAACATCTATCAATAATAAATGGATAATTTCTAAGCACAGTAGTATTTTACAGAATCAAGCGGATCATTAAATAGTTCTGAAATAAATTAGAATTTCATGTAGAGCAATATGTAGCATTTAAATTCATATTAAAGTGAATATCATAGCTCTAGTTATAGTTAAGAAAGTACCTCCAATTTAAGGAACAATCAAAATAATTATCAACATTATCAAAATAATCTCCATCATTAAAATAATTAGAACTATTAAACCCATCACTCTTTGAATTAAATAAGCCATGTTTCATCATAAACAATCATAAAAAATGGGTCTAAAATAAACACAGAAGATGAATAATCTAATTCTTAGCTTTCAAGTTCTTAAAATACTACAGATTAATAAAATAAATAAGAATAATAGCTAGTAAAAAAAGAATTCAAATAGGTAGAACTAGTAGCTATGCCATTGTTAAGAAACCTTAGATAAAGAGAAATATATCTCATTTATGGTGAAATTTTGGTTGAACTTGACAGTATATTTGAGGTAATTAATCATATATTTATTTATTTATTTTTTTACACACTCAAAAATAATTAGAATAGATAAAAAGAAAAAAATTATCCTTATTTTAGTCTGAAGTAATATCTCTTATGTTAAAGTATCACCACTTTACTTACAACTCGTTTTAGAGCATTTTTATAATATTTTTTAGTTAGATAACAAGCTAGCTAGCTAACTAGATTACTAAATTATCATTCTTAAATTATATCAAACTTTAATTAAAATTGGTAGAATTACTTCTTTACTCTTTAAATCAATAATATATTAGCTAATCCACTTAATAATAAATAGAAGCATTTAATAATAAAACATATCCTTTTTTGAATAAAATAAATTAGCTAACAATCCCAATTAACATTCAAATATCAAGTTATAGTATATTATTTGAAATAGTAAAATTTTAGAATAAATAATATTTATTTGTAAAAGCTAAAGAAAATCAAAAATTTTGAATAGAATTTAGAATAATTGAATTCTTTCTACATACATTAGCCATAAAAATAAAAATGTGATTGAATGAATGAATGATTGATTGATAATATTTTTACCGTTAAGAATTTTAGGATTGATTAATATTTGATAAGAATTGTAAGTTTACTCTTTCAAAATAGGATTTATTAGTCTGTCTGTATGAAAAAGATTTCTAATATAGGATAGTAAGTTTTATAAGAATTTATGGCTTGGTGTCTTATTTATATTTAAATTATTCGGACATTAAAATGCAAAGATATTAGAAATTTTGATAGATTAGAAAAACTGATCTTTCATAAAATGTTTACTCTCGAATTATTTTTTATTTAATTCAAGTTGTTTAATAAAAATATTAAAACAGACATACAGACTCATCCAAAGTATGTGATATAAGTCCTTACATCTCAAATTATTAATCAAAACATTTTTCTTACATTTTTTAAAAATAAGCTATTAAAAATCAATTTTCCAAATCCTATTTTCTATTATTGAAATCAATGAATCTTTTATTTGAATAAACTCAATTCTAAGCAAGAGTTAAATTAATAAACTTCTCATATTTATTATCTCCAGTTCGAAAAGAACTGTGAAATGATTGGATTTTTATCAAACTGAAGTTATCACCCAATTATTATAATACTCTACAATTTATTTTAATTCTTGAAATAAGAATTTTTTTCATATTCTCTTTTTTATTATCCAATATAGCTTAATATTCTTGACAGAAACTCTGGTTACAATCATTTCAAAAAAGTAGTAAGTGTAAAATAAAGATCTGATAATGGCTACGTAGAAATTATTTTCGACACATTTGCAGAACCAATAAGAGATTTCTAGTTTTTGGTTTAACGTATAAGAAGTATGCCTAACTAAAAAGCTTTAGAATTATCTAAAATAATTGAATAATATCAAAACCTTGTTTAGAAGCAATTGATAGAAGATGAACTTAATAAAGTTAAATACCCTGAACAATTAGTTCACTAAAGACATGTGTATTGCCAATAAAAGAGTGAAGAATTAATAAAGATGTTAGATGAAAATGCAAATGTCTTTTACTATTAATGCAGAATGAATCCTAAAACTTTTGAACCAATTAATTTTAAATAAGGATATAGCCGTAAATTAGCTTGGGTATTTGGATGTAGTCCAGAGGTTCTTACTATGCTTTACATGCGTTACGGTTAGCTTGATTTTACAAAGTGTGCTAGCAAAATTGAAATGACCATGCAAAAAGTACTTTCTAATTTCAGTGATATGTTCAAAGAAAGGTTTATGAGAGAAAATAACTATAGATCAAGAGATAAAAATATAGATAATATTATTTCTCAAAATGTACTAGAGCTTGATATGCAAACTATTGATGATTTGATGGTGCCTCTCACTTGTGTAGTTTCAAGGATTAGTCTGAGCTAAGAGTTTGATGATCTTCACGGAATCAAAGGATTAATGCCTGAATGCTTGCTCATTGTTGATGTTAAGGTTGACATTCGCTTTATGCACATGCTAATTAAACACAGATGTGAATAACTTCCTACAACTGATCACTACATCAAGACTTTCATTGAATCTCATAAAATTTGTGAAAATGAAGAATACTATGATTAAAGTAAAGAATTCCTCGAGAAATTCTATCCAAAAGATGAAGATGAAGGAAAAATTATGATAAAACCAAAATTTAAGAAAAACGCAATGGGTACATCAAATTAATATAATAATGGAGGTAACAAAGTGAATGAAGAGACACTAAATTAAATATATTAAATCCTCTAACAACGCAGTTGATAGATAGAATATTAAAATTAATGACTAATTAAACAAAACTTTGCATATATCCATCTAACCAATCAATCAATCAATCAACCAACCAATAACACACTCCTTCATAATAAGATATTTAATCTGCGCGTAGCTGAGTATGATTATTAATTTACGTGAAATTAACTTTATTACAATATTAAGATTTATTTATTTATGATTTTCAAATCTTAATCCAAATGTTAATTTCTTCTTGAAGTTGAATCTCGCTTAAATCGGTTACAGAGGAGTCTACTTCCTTTTAGGAAAAGCTAATTAAACAAATGAAAAAACCACCAACATATATAAATTTTTTATTCAAGAGAAAAAAGAGATTTTCTCGAGTACTATTACTGATAAGCATTCATTCATTTTATGTATTTATGTCTGTTTAATTCTATATCAAATTAAGTTCTGATACTTACACTTTTACAAAGTTAGTAATTCCACAAATTTCCTAATTTCTCTCTCAATCTTCTTAAAATACTTTTTGAAATTGATTTAAAGTAAAATAAATTGAATTCAATTTCTCATTTTTCAAATACAAATTACCTACTAAATTTTTAAATACAATTTCTCGAATAAATCCTTTACACACTTATAATTTTAGAGACGATTGAATTAAAGATAAGATCCTGAATTAATTGTTAAATAAACATAAGAATTGATTGAATTAATTGCCAATTTCATTATTTAGTAATTAGATTTAGATTTATGCAAGCAATTATTATTTAAAGAGTAGTTAGAGAATACAAGCTTTCACTATCCATTTTATTATTAACGAATCTGAACTTATGTAGATTTAAGAAATGTTACTTAATTTCAAATTAATTATGGAAGAAAAATAATGGATTGTTAAGTTGTGGAATATTTATAAAAAATGCGAAAAATGACGAGGAAGCTTGTTTTTAGAGTCCTTGTTTATCGTAAATTTCTGTTTGTGTGTAGTCATTAATATAAAAAGAAATTAGTGGTATAGTCTTATAGTCGATCAACATCAATTTCTCTTTCTATTCATGTCTATTAAGATTTTGATAGATTGGATTCCACAAAATTAAATAACACATCTTTAAAATATTGTCACCAATCAATCCTTCTGCTACTTTAACTTGATTTAAATTTTCAAAACCTGATTAGATTTAATAAAATGATAAGAATGTACTCATATTTACATTATTTAAGAAATTTGGGGTTTAATATGTGATTGTGATTCATCAGATTGTATGCTTTTTTTAATTCAGATTATTTATTCACTTCTAAGTTTTCTTTATAGTGATATACTTAGACTATTTTAAGGTTCTACTGCTTACTTTTACCACACACAAAGGTAAGTGTCTTCCCAACCGAAATAAGCAATATTATTGCTTTTTCACCAGCTTAATACTAACTTAATGCAATTATTAAAATTGTAAACTTGAGATAAAAGGATACTTTGTTACTGAATACCTATCTTCCTAATCTTAAGCAAATTTGAGGAATATTATATTTTCTACATCAGCAGCATTTATGATTAAGAGTAATTATTGTTATTAATTTAATTAGTTAGTATTTTATTTATTTAATATTGTAGAATTCTTCATTTTATTTTTGTTTAGAATAGATAAAATTTGCGCTTTTGAAATGCTCAATTCTCCTCCCTATCAAGATTACATACTTCATTATTAAGGAAAACGAGTAATGAAAATTAATAATCCAAATTTCCTCTTCGAGTAAAAGAATAAGCAAAAAGAGTGAAAGAATCTAATCAATTTATTCTTATATAAATTATTACTCTAAGTGATTACGACTAGATAGTATTAGAGTCTAACTAGAAAAGAAAAATAAGGAGAAAACCTGCTAGCTAGCTAACTAACTAACTAACTAACTAGCTAGTTATTAGATAAATAGTTATTTATGTGATTTATTTGATTTATGTCTTCCTTCTAGTCAATACTAAATTTAATCTTCATTTTGAGTAATTAAGCTTTATAATTTCTAAATATGATATTTTTTCATGGAATATTTATAAGTTAAGTCTTATGCAGTTTATTTTTAATTTGAAAAATGGAGAAAGGATCAATAAATAAATCCAAGAAAGAGGAGTTTCAAGAAAAAAGAAAAAAGATTTTTAAATGAAATTAATTTCAGTTTTATTGGCTATAGTGGATTTGGTTACCTAAAATAAGAAATGAAACAAAGGTTACTAGATAAGATTGTAAATTTCTAAAAGAAATAAAAGCAAGGAAAGTTTTTTTATTAAAAGAATTGGATTACATATTGTGTGATTATAGATAAGCAAGATTAGCTACTAAATAAATAATTAAAAATTGGTGTGCTAAGCTTTCAACGAAATAATGATAAAAATGACTCCTAAAGCATAGATAGTAAGTAACATGAATCATTAGATTACTAAATGAAGATTTATATAAAGAGGGTGTAAACCAAAGAGATTATATTTTACAACAAGATCTCTCTCTCTACTAGTTTTGCAGAACTGTATGTATTCGAATTATAACGATTACTTTTCAGTATGACAAATTCTGAGAAATCATTTTGCTTCTATCTATATAATCAATCTTTCACAGAAATTCATGTATATATAGATATTAAACATTTCCCCATAGCAATCTCTCCTAGGAAAAGATACCAAGTAGATATTTTCTTATCTTTGTTTTGCTTTCCTAGCTCTATCTCAGATTCTTTTAGGACCTCGATTATCCTCATTTTATCACTCTACATTATTACTTACTAAAATCAAAAAATTTTTTAAATGAAAAGTGTTATTTACTTCTAATAGGTTTTAATCACGTCTGTAGTGTTAGATAATAAACGCTACTTCATTAATCTATTTGTCTATCTTAAAAAATGTATCCGATTTATTATCTGAAACTGTTAAAATATTTCTATTTCAAATAGGGAAAAACTAATTTGAAATGAAGTAATTATACTAAATTTGGTAAGACTATTCCAGTGTGGATATGAACCAGAAAATACCAGTAATTAATTGAATAATGTAAAGCTTATAATAGCTTAACATATATTTAAGCGTTTTCATAGTTTAATTATTTTTTTTGATTACCTTCCCAATATATTTTGATAAGAATACAAATACGAAAATTCGAAATGAAGTTAAGCTAGGAAGTAGATTAACTTAAGTTGAATTTCATTACTAAGTAAGGCTTTACTGGAATCCCTACAGATGATGTCATTAGAATATAGATAGATCCTAAATTCTTTAGAGAGTGGTGAGACTTATGTTATTGAGTATTTTGGAAGAAATGGGAGATAGATATCCTAAACCAGTGTGTGTGTAGTTATTCATACTTGGATTTTTAGAGAATATGATTTGAGGTATTGGGAGAAATGCAAATAATAATAATAATTAAGGTAATGTATTTCTTTTACATAGTTTCTTCATACATAGCTCTATATCACTGAATGAATACACTCTGTTTTTGTTTGATTACTTATCAATAATTATAATTAAATAAATAAAGAAAGGCACGCCCAAATACTGAGGAATGGTAAATGATAGAATGCGGCACTCAATTCTTTTGCTTCCCAAAAAGAATCTTTAATTAATTGATTGACTAAAATCTTGAAGCAGTAAATAAAGAAAAAAAGGAAAATATAAAAGAGTTACAAACATTCTACTATTCTTAATTTCCCTAATTAAATAAATAAATAGTGCTGATGAAAATGTAATTTCCCTTCTGCTTCTATTCATCGATATTTCAATCATTCAATCATTCAATTCTTTTCTTTTTAATTAATTAGTTGATCTCGATTGATAATAGTACAAGCACATTCTTTTTTTGCTTACTTCCCCCCTCTTTATTCTTTTTAATCAATTAAGAATTTGATTTATATATTGCAAATATACTTAGAAATATTGAATAAGAAGAAATTAATTAAAAAGCAAGCATTTATTAATAATTAATTAATTAATAGATTGACTGATTGATTGATTGATTGATCAATTGATCACCTTTAAAATTAAAAAGAAAGAAACAAAGAACTAATCAAATAAACAATCAATCAAAGAAAAACAATCTAAAGAAAAATAAGAGTAAAGGCAAAGAAAGGTTATAATATATTGAAAAAAAGTCTTAGAATCACAAATAAATTATTAATTAACAAAAAAATTAATAGTCTTGAAAGCAGATTAGCATTGATTGTAATATTTGCATCGTTATTCAACAAAAAATATAGTGTGAAAAAAAGAAAGAAAAGTAAGTAAAAGAAAGGGAAAAAAATAAAATTAGCACTAAATCTTTAGAGTGGAGAGTGCATCATCTACCGATAAAATGAGCTCACAAGCTATTAGAAAAGTTTAATCATTAAACGAAATGCATCCCCCGACGAGTGATAGGAAATCTACTCGTAATTCTAAGAGTGACTCTATTAAAAGTTAAGATGATAAAAATAGTTCCTCAAACAGCTCTACTGATTAGGAAGCTGAAAAGAGGTTAGAATTTTATGGAAATATTTATCGCATGAAAACCATCACAACAGTTTAAATTGATAATACAGAACTGGTAGTCACTGGCAATGAGCAATACACAGTAACAAACAACCTAAATTTCATCTAGCCACTACCCAATGATTTTTCTCTTTTTTATCCATCCATCAACTCACTCTATTAATATTCGCTTGTTTTTTTTTTCACTTAGTCTTACTTTTAGCGCTATCGCTGATACTTATTTTTTAATATTTTCTGTCAAAATAACTATAACCTTAAGATTGAGTGAAGGCAAACGACTTAACAAAACAACAATAAATGGATAGAGAAAAGCAGAGAAATGATTAATTAATTGAATGGGATAATATTTTGGCTATTAATTTTTTGGTTCATTCCACAAGAGAGAGTAATTACCTTCTTATTTATAAAATAAAAGGCCTACTTAATTAAGGTGGAAACGGATATGGGTGACTATCATATAAGCAAGAGATATAATGAATTCAGATCTTTGAGAAAAGAGGTAAATAATATAAAGCATAATGCGAATAATTTTAAGATGCAATTAAGGGGAGATTAAAATGTATTGTTATTGGAATTCATAAACAAAACTAGAGAGTAGTTAAGCTTATTAGTTCATAGAAAGATAGATAGATTGATTGATTGACTGACTGACCGAATTATTGGAATTATTTCTTTTGATTAGGAAAAAGATATACACCTAAATCAATATTCCTTACTTAAAAAATAATCATCTTATACTCTTATTCTTTTTGCTATTTTCTCAAGAATATCTATTTATAATTCAAGAGGTTTTTATAGTATTTCAATCCAGTATAAAAGTCTTTCTTTATAAGTTCTAAAAAATTCCTGATTTACAAACATCATTTAAACGTTGAAAATAACTATATTAGATTATTTAAAAATAGTACTATCATTCTAACTATTGAATAAAGCTTGAAATATTCTACCGAGGTATAGATACCTACTGTAATTTTAATAAAAAAATTACTACTCTCTTATAAGAAAATACGTAAAAATCAATTTATTCAAAGAGTTGCTCAAAGAATATATCATACTGTCTATCTATCTATCAATCAATCAATGAATCTATAATTATCTCTCTCTAAACAAAACATAATCTTACTTGATTGATCGATCTTATTATAACAACAAAATACATTTGATTCTTAACTTTCTTTACTTATTAATAGATTTAATCATAGTATACTGATGTTAATCTAAAGTAATTCCCTAGAAAGAAGATTTTCAGCTCTTTTAAACAAAAGACTATTGACGCCCGTATGAAGATGCTTAATGGTAAGGAAGAATAACAAAATATTAGTTTATTTTAATTACTCGAATTAGAAAAAATTAGAAATTCTCATATTGTAACAAATAAGAGAGAAAGATTTTTAGTTGTTTCTTTTAATTAGGATTAGTAAAAAAGTGAATTGTAACAATAGTGTTTTCATATTCAAAAAATTTAATTTACAATAATCCAAAAATTTAATTTACATTTAATATTTGAAAAATGATGATCTCATTGTAGTAATCTTATTATTTTAAATAAAACAGAATTCCTTACAAATATGTTTGATGCCTATCTTAAAAAGTAGATCTTTAGGTTTTTAGATTTCATTGACATACAAGGTAAAAAAGCACTTCCATTTCAATTTATAAAAATATTAGAATTTAAATTCTACTTTTCTTTAGTATAAATTCACATAAAACTAACAAAAAAGCTAAAAAACCAACAAGCTAACAAACAAACAAACAAACTAACTAACAATATAACTAACAAAAAAAACAAACTAATCAATCAATCAATCAATCAATCAATCAGAAATTTTTGATGTTGGGAAATTTAAATTATCTTCAAAATAGAGATTCTTCAAATATTAGTAAAATTAGTGACTATCTATCCCCTAGAAGTTATAGTGACTCATCCCCCAGATGTAGAAGTTTTCTATACAATTTATTATGCTTAACAGATATTCTCTGTAAATAATGAGTCTAGGTAGGGGGGATTCGAAGAGTAAATTGATTATTAATATATCAGATATTTAGATTAGATCAGGCAAGTTACCCTTCCTTGCTTCTTTTCTTTCAATCTAAATAATACACAAATTACTCAATAAAAAGCCTTACAGCTTAATTATACTAGGAGAAAAAAATTCCCTCTATTTTATTAATTTGAAAGAAATCTCGTCAATTTTTGATAATTACGTATATATAATTTTTTTGCTGACCCCCCTAATTTAGTTGGTAATATACATATATATTAAGCTTTACATAAATCTTTATGATGGATTGATTGATTCATTTATTTATTTATTCATTGATTGACCTGCTTCCTTTTTATTATGTTTAGATAAATCTATAATGAAAAATTAATAAATAAGCAAGCAATCAAGCAAGCAGTCCACCCACACTTCATTCCAAATTAAAAAAATTTAATTAATACTTTGATTTAAACTCCTCCTATTTTCATAATTCAGAAGATACTCTCTTATAATAAATAAGAAGGAAGTATCACTAATTTTTTATCATTTATTCTAATCTTATTTATTAAAACAGAGTAGTTCATCAAGAAAGGCATTCATGATTTTTTCCGTGAATAAGCTAAGAGCTCTTTGTTACTTTAATAGCATCCTGAAATTATTAATAGTGTTCCAATTAAGCCAAGCAGTGAACATGAGACAAAAATGATCGAAATACTTCAAAAACTAAATGCTTTCTCCGACAGTATAACTTGTGGTTTTGAGTAAATAATTTCTATCAGCTTTATCAAAATCAATTATTAGTTTGCATGGAAAATGAATTTACAACCTTTATGGAATCTTTATGGATTTTACTTTATTAAAACCGATTCAATCATATTTTGATTCATAACCATTGATATTTCAGAAATTGAATTTGTAAATTTCAGAAAAAATAATTTAAATTTCTTCCTTGCCATAAATTATGATAAAGATCTTTACATACAAGCTGGATATACCTTTCATCTAATTTAGAAATTAACAATTATTCATAAAATCAAAAACATAACTGGCTGGCTATAAATCCACGAATTCTCCAAAACTTTTTAATAAACATCACTCAATCATTCAAATCAATCACTTACTTGGATGCACACACAACAATTTTCATTGACTTTGTGAACTAATATAAAATATCTTGAATATAATTACCCAATTACTTTATTAATATTTACCTTACACATTATTCAACTTCCCCATAATTATACCTTTCTTTAATTTAAAATTATAGTAAATTAAGAAATTTCTACTTCAAGGAATAGCCTACTCTCAATAGAAACTTTATCCCTCTTATCCTCATAGGAGAAAATAAGTTAAAAGGTATCATAGAATTATCCCTTTAGATTTCAAAAGAGAACTCTGATTCCCATTTGGTGTGCTGTTAAGGCCTTAAGCTCGTCTTAGATATGATGGATATCTAAAAGAATCCTTGTAAGTATATTTAATTAATGATTTCGTTTGCATATAATAGTATGTATGTAAATATTACAAGATATAGTTTTTTTTCTTAAAAAGTATATATATATATTAATTGCATTTTATTTTAATAAAGCTGCCTAACTATTCGTAGATATCTACACAAATATCACATTCTAAGACATGAAGAAATTAAATTTCAGTAGAAATTCTTTGATTTGATTTGTTATTTCTTAATTAATATTCTTTCAAAATAACTTAAAATAGGGCCTCACATCTTAAATAAAAACCCAAAGGAATGCAAAACATTTGCCTTAAAACTGTTAAAAATATATGTTGATGCTCACGCTAAAATCCTTACTAAAGTCACTAGACAACTATTGGTAAATTTTTATTGATTTTCCGAGAATATCAATTCTGGTATATCCTGATCCTATCTCCCCGATTTGAATCACTAATTTTTTCCTACTTTACACATTAAAATTTCTGATAAAACCAAACCACAGACTATTCTTTTATATGTGGTGTTTAATCAAATAGAGTAAGCATCGATATTTCATAACTAATCACGTATTATTATATAGATGGATGATAAAACATTTGAAGAATACGTAAAGTATTTCAAAATTTAAAATGTTCCCAGATAACTTCTCAGCCAATTCATGCGTGACATTTTGGAAGACGAACAAAATCCTGAACATGCTTAAGTCAATGAGCATTTGAGCATTAATGCAACTAGAATATCCTCTCAATATCGTAGCTATGACTTCAAGGAGAGATTCATGTTCAAAAGAGACTCCGTTCTTGATAAAAATAGTAACACTTTTGCAGAAGTTCGCTACACCTTGAATGGTTAGAATGATCAATGCGAATTTGAAGACCTCAAAGAAGCTATTGATGATCTCAGTATTGAGTGGAAGAATGTCTATACAGTCGAAGATAGCTTCTCGTTTAAATATTGTGACCAACCTGATAAGTATATTTTGATTTCTTTCTTCCTTCCTCTTAATCTTGCCGATGCATAAACCACATTGATTGATAATAGAAAGGATTGGGACACTCTAGTAATTATTTCTATTTTCCTTTAAGATTAATTCTTAGCAATTTCTTTTATATATTTTACTCTTTCTCTTGTGCTTACTGAATAAATAAATGGAGTTTCTAATTAAATTCTTTTATTATTACTTATAAAAGCTTATGGAAAATAAGAAACTTAATCCTATCGAGTAGAACGATGATATCTATAAAGAAAGCTTATACTTCTAAAGGTACAGTGGTATTAGATTGCTTACATTCATCTACAAGCGCAAAGTATTGGAATAGAATGATGCTCTTTATATTTACAAAGAACCCATAACCAACCCCGAATACAAACCTCTTCATCATGAAGATTTAGGTAAATTGATTGATTTATTGATAGATTACTAAGTGAAATCCTCTTTAAATTATTTTATTTACTTATGTTACTTTCTTTTTTTATTATTGATTTCAATCAATTCTTATATTTTGCTTTACTATACTTTAGGTAAGTGGTACTAGTGCATTAAGTTTAGTTCTTATAAGAATGATAAAAAACTTAGAAAATTTAATAACATGAATCAAGACTCCTCGACAACATTTTCAATTGATGAAGATGAAGAAGACATGAAAGCCTATGAAACTCTTTCATAAAATGAATAGCCTATCACTAAAATTGATATTATTATCAAATGTTGTGACAATAACTCTGTGATTTACACTAGTCCTTTCCTTTTAAAAGATAATAAATAAGTCGTTGACAACTTCCTAAACTTAATAGAGAATGCCTCCAAATAAAGCTCTGGTAAAAGTACGTTAGATTAATCACTTAACGAATCTATGACCTCTACTACCCCTAAGAGAAGTGATTCTTGAAAAAGGATAATTAAATATTAAACAAAAAAGATTCTTCATTCTTTTTTAAATATCTTTTTCAATTTCTACCTACCTACCTACTATTATTTAGATTCACTACTCAAAACAAAACAAAATACAAAACCAACCAACAAAAATAAACAAATGAATGAAAAATAAAATATTATTTAAATTAATAATCATGAATTTAACAGAATTTAACTATTTACTTAAATATAACAAATTTAAATTAATTATAAATTAAATTAATAATTAAAAAACAAAACCTTTTTATAACTAAGATAGAATAACAGTAAAGAAATTAAAACTAATAGTTTTAATGCATTAATAAACAAATATAAACTTAATAGCTAAATATATTAAAATAAGATTGATTGATTGATTGATTCATACCAAACTTTTTACATCATAAATCTACCAATAAACCAACCAACCAATCAATAAATCAATCAATCAATGAATTATATATAAATAAAATAGATTAACAAATTGTGTAATATTATTTATAGCCTTTCTTCTAAAGAAATTCCTAAAAATTCAGTAATTAAAATTATAGCTATAGTGCGAAATATAACAATCAAAGCATTCAAATACAATATTATAAAATATATTAGTAATCTCATTATGCAACCAGTACCAATAATAACAATCAACCAAACAATTAAATAATTAAATAAATAAATAAATCGTTAAATCAATAAATTAATACTAATGTATCATCAATATATTACTTTATTTTTACTTTGTATACAGTTTTTATATATTTTCTCACTAAAAGATTTTCTAATTACTTACTTACTTACTTATTCGAACAACCATTTATTTATTTATTCATTCATTCAGCTTTCATAATTTCAATTTATTAGAAGGTATATGTTTTACTATTAAGATTATTTGCTTTCAAATATTCACATTATTAGTTACTAAGCGCTTTGTCTTATAAAATTTAGATTTTAAAGTCTTAATCTATCCTTTTTCTGTTTCATTTCCACTAATTATTTATTATTTAATTTAAATAAGTTATTTAAGATTAAACTTAAAATGATTTACATAAGGTCTATTTCCAAATTTATTAGATTTTAAGAGTTTTAAATCTCTCTCACAACTTTAGACAATATTTCTGAATTTATACTATTTTTGCTTATTAAATAATTAATTTTTTCCAATTTATTAAAGGTAATATTAAATTTACTATAAGGTTAGATTTAAATCTGTTAAGTTTTAGCATTTCATGATTTATTAAGTGATCGATAAAGCTCCTCCTTAGATTTAATTTTAACTTTTTAAAATATTCATTTCCTAAGTGCTAATACTTCTAAAAATAAAATTACCTCATATTTAATTCAATAGATTTTAAATTTATTAATTTTGATAAACTCTCTCCCAAGCTTACAGCACCTTCACTTTAGATTTTGTTTCTCCTTAAAAGTAAGAATAATTAATTCATATTTAAAAAAATGTTTGAAGAAACCAATAAATAAATTGTAGGAACTTAAAAAGTTAAGAAAAGAAAATATTAGATTAAAATTATTGAAATATTTTCAATTTTAATTAGAATAAACTTTATATTGAATTAAATTTTAAAATGCATAAAATTCAAATTCAGTAAGTTAGTAAAGAAGAAACTTGTTTATATTCTTATTTAAGATCAAATATGTTTAGTTTTGTTAATGAATTACCATAAATTAATTGAGAACACAGTGATAGATTCGCATTTAGATAAATAATTGCTAAATGAAGTAATTCCTTATTAGGTAATCTCGTTTTCTCTGTAATTTATTGAAGGAAATATTAAATACTGTTTATTTAAATAATATTTTACTGTAAAATTAAGTCTAAAGTTGAGAGGTTAGTAAATAGTGATATTCCTTTTCCTAATTGTGAAATACCTTCATCACCAATATTATTATAGCTTTTAATTAATGATTAATTTAAGTAAATAAATAATATAATTTGAACAAGTCAATTTACCTAAGGTCAAGACAAAATGAATTAATGTTTAGTATGGATATTTCTTCAAATAGATTTTTGATTCCTTCATAATTAATACTATTTTATCTATAATGTTTTTCTCTTAATAATTAAATTTATCTCCTATTTTGTTTACCTAAATGATAAATCTAGATTTTTAATGTTTCTTAATTCATTTAAATAAACTCCTAATTTAGAAAAACCCTCATTTGTAATATCACTCAAGCTATTATAATTATGAAAATTGATTTAATTTAAATAAGCATTTATTAAAATTATGTTTTTAAATATAAATTAATTAATGAATAAATAATTAAATAAATACTCAGAACTAATAGATAAGCTATGAAGCAATTACATTTTTGATAGTTATTAGCTCACATTAGTTAAACCTTTATCTTTTAAACTATTCCAACTTGTATTTTTTATTTTTATCATTTACTTTGGCATTTAAATTTTTTAAATTTTACTTTAGATTTAGGGAGAAGGATGAAATGATTAAGTTTTAGACTATGAAAGGCATAAATTGACAAGTATCATGTTGTTACAAATCACAATATCTATTGATTAAAAATTTATTAATTTTTATAAATTAATTAATATTTTTTACGTAAAATCTAAATCTAATTCAGCCAGGCTTGTAAGCTTAGATAATTCCTAAACCAGCTCTTCAATTTCTTCATCTCCCACTTAATTATTACTAGAAATTTTTAATTTTATAGATTCTTTTATTTAAAATTTAAATATTTATAAAAAAGCAAGTAAGTAGGTACCTTATATCTAGCTTTAATCTATTAAGATTTCTCAATTTAGATATACTTTTTCCTAGATTTTTTATTTCTTCTGCCCCTTCTTCCTCTAATCCAACTTCTCTTGGTTTATGTATAAGTTTAGATTTTAATTCTGTAAATATAAATTTAAAAGAATTATCTTACTCCATAGAAATTTCAAAGGATTTTAAGTTTGGACACTTTGATGCCTAATTGATCAAATGCTTGATATTTGGGTTATAAGTTGTAAGACTATATTTTATTAAGCACTTAGTTAATGAAATATTAGAATGGCTTAAATTCAATTACTTAAAGATTAAAACTAAATTATTTAAGTGAGTACAATTTTATATTTTTTCTCCTAAATCAGAACACATTTAATCTGTGAAATCACAATCACTAAGTTATTTATAAATGATTTTAGCTTGAAAATAGAATTAATATTATGTATGTATGATACTTGAAATCTAGAGTCAATGAATTCAAATTTATGCACTTGCTTATGTCTTCTAAAATAAGTTACAAGTTCTGTTCGATATCCTTAGCATTATATTCACTATTATAATATTTAAATAATTAATAATTTAAGGAATAAATAATAAATAAACAAATTAACTTACTCACCAAGGAAAGTGTATTCTTTGACTTAAGAAGAATTTGAATTATTCACCTTTTATCATAAAAAAATATTAATTTATTTTTTAAATTATAATGATAAGTTTTTATACTTAATTTAATTTATATATTTTCATTTTTTTAATTACTTTTACAAGCTTTTATAAATATTTTTTAATAATTAACTATACTTAAACAAACTAAAGAAGTGTGGCTATTTAAATTAAATTTGATTAGAAAAAATAAAAATAAATTGATACAATCATTTTGTAATTATTTAATTAATTAATTAATTAGTTTATTCTATACTAACATAACTATAATAATTCTTGTAGATACATTTGGCTATTTTATATAGTTAAAGTTATTTCAATTATAAAATCTAACAAGTAAATAAATAAATCCATAAAAGTAATATTAATTTTATTTACTATTTAAATTTTTTCAAATCTTACAATATTTCAGAATTAAGAAGACTCTAAAAGAATCATTTTTTTATTCCTAATATTTGCAATTTTATTCATTAAGATATTGATTTTTTCATCATTCTTTAGAACTTATAATAATTTTCTAAGAATTCTTTTGATCAGATTCTTCAATAACATATTTACAACAGATAGATTAATTGAAGAAAATAGTAAGAATTTATTGAGATAATGATCGATTTATGATTAAGTGTAAAAGTTTAATATTTCATAAATAGGTACTATATTGAAAAGAGTTTTATATACATTAATAAATATTATTTATAATTTTGTTTATTTGTTTATTTATTTGTTTGTTTGTTTAAGGGCATTATATTTTTAATAATACCTTAATTTATTTACAGTAATTAATTAGTTATTATTAAATTCAATTTTAGAATTATTAATTTAACCATTCAAATCCTTCGGTCATTCCTTCACCTGTTAGAGCACAACAACCTTACAATAAAAACTTTCTATTCTTTATTTCATGTAATCTCAGACCTTTAGAAATTTATTCTAAAGATAATGAAGGAATATCTATTTTATTGGCAAAAATAAGAACTGGAATTTCATAGATATCTTATTCATTTAGTATCTAAAATAGAGAATACTTAGCTAAAGAAAGTCTTTCTTAATCAGTAGAATCAATCACAAAAATGACTGCAGAAGCATTTGAGTAATAATGTCTCCAAAGAATTCTAATCTTGTCTTAACCACCAATATCCCAAATATCTAATTTTAAGTTTTTGTATTGCACTGTTTCCATATTAAATCCAATGGTAGGTACTGTCATTACTGTTTCATTCAGTTTCAATTTATATAAGATAGAAGTTTTACCAGCTCCATCAAGTCCAAGCATTAAAATCTTACATTTCTTATTGCTATGAGAGGAAAAGACGTTGCTGAGGAATTTAGAAATTGAGAGTCCCATAATGATTTTTGTATTGTTATTTTGATTTTTATTTTATTTTATTAGTTTAATTATTATGATATTTGATAGTGAAGCACTCTTCCTTTATATAAAGGCAGATAAATAATCTATTATTTTTAATATCCTACTTGTCTGACAAGGAATTTGCAAGGAAGAATTTATTAAAATAGACACTAGCTAACTCCTATTTGTCTATTTTTCTGATGAATTATTAATTAATTCAAATTAAAGCACATCTAATTAAAATATCTAGCAAGATAAATCCTAATTATTATATAATCTATCACTAATCTTAGCTTCAAATTCGCTCAAAATGTAATTCTTCCCAAGTCGTGATAAATGTAATTAATTATTTATTCCATATTTTTAATTTTAAAAATCTAATGTAAATTCAACAAAAAAAGTTCTTTTTGTAGAAAGGTTGCGAAACAATTAAAATTAATTTAATAAAGCAATACAAACAAACAACATGCATTATTTTAAAATAATTAAATCAATTATATTTTCTTAAATATTTCTAAGGATAGTTATATCCTCCTTAATATTACTATTAGTAACCATGATTGCTATCATAGCCTCCATAGCCACCTCCAGACTTATAAGCATTTCCTGATACGAAGTTATCTGCATGAATAGAATTTGTTTATTAAATTGAGTTATGCTATTTAATTGCATTCACTTAGTTGATTGCATTATTCTAGTCAATATTATTGTTCTGATACTTACTGTTATACTCTCCTCCACCATATCCACCTTAACTATTGCCACCTACATAACCAGCACTACCTCCATAGCCAGCACTACTTCCATAGCCAGCACTGCCTCCATAACTAGGCACTCCATATTGATGATTGCAATTATGAGTATTAAAGAGAACTATAAAAATAATCAAGTAAGGTAATTTAAACATCTCTAGTGAATTGTTCTTATTTAATTAATATTTTATTAATTTATTTTATTTTAATTATTATTTCTCAAAAGTAAATAATAGAGACTATTTATAATAATTTTAACAATCGTAATAGATTTTTATTGATAAAATAAAATTAATTATTTTCTTTCTATTACTAAATTTGTTTTTAAATATAGAAAATATAATTAAAAACATAAATTAAAATTTAATTTACCTTATAATAAGATTTAATAAAAAACTATTTATTAATCTTAAGAACTTAAATATCTATTTCTTCTTTCTGTAATAAACTATGAAATATAATAATTTACTTATCTCATAGCATACATACATACAAACAAACAAGCAAGTTGGCAAAGAATAATATCAATTTTAATAATTCATAATCATCTCTTTAATTTAAAGATTTTATTTTCTAAAAAAATGTATTTAAAATATAATAATATGATCTACTTAAAACTTTAAATTAAAGAACAAACAGATTTCTATTTGTTATGCTAGAAAATAATGCATACTATTATATTTCTAACACTTCTTTTGAAGTAAGAAAGAAAGAAAAGGGAAATTTTATAATTATATTATGGCTAAAATAGATTTATTTAAATACTCTTTCTTAAATTAATTAATAAATTAAAAATTTTCTAAAATTTTTAAACAACTTACTTGCTGACAGACACTTCTTCTTATCAAAAATAAAATTAATTTATCATGAAAAGTCGAGCAACATTTTTAACTAAATCAAAAAATACAAATAAATAACTATGGCAATGGTAAGGTAAGGCAAATAAATATTTGAAATTTGCATTTTTTTCAAAAGATAAATATTGAGAATGAAAGAAATGAATGAATGGTTAAAAATTATATTTAATGGTAATTAAACTAATTAATTGCCAAAACCAAATTATTATGTTTATAACTAGAATTGGCTGGCTATAGCCATTCGCTTTAACCCAAAATGAGTTGATTGATAGATCATTTAGATTAATAAAATTTAATAGATATCTTTTTTTTAATGCAAAAATAAAAGAAAATTTTAATAGAATCAATTAAACATGATCTTACAAATTATTATAATTTTGTTTTCTTTCTATCTATTTATTTGACTAATATTATTAATAAATTGAATGATTGATTTTGATTGATCAATCAATTAATTAATTAATCAATCAATTCAATCAATAGAATCTCTGCCAAATATTTATTCTAACTATAAATTTTGTATTTTAACCTTACAAACAAAAATTAACAAATTAATAAACGAGTAGAAACCTAGATAAATATATGATGCTTAAATAAAAAGCAGTTCCAGTTGGAAGTAAAACTTTATATTATCAATCTAATGGCACTGGAAGAGATACCTATATTAAAAATATAAATGGAGGGCTACTTACTTAAGATAGGCTCCATGAATTAAAGCCTAAACCTGTTTCATCTGTAGAAAGAATGGAATTCTAAAAGAAGAAGTATCATAGAACTGTGCCTCCTAAAACAGAAAATAAGCCTGTTAATTATTATAGTGATGGCAGTGGGAGAGATTATTATATATGTATTAATAATGGAGGAAGAACAGACACTTCATACCATTGGAGGAATTAAGTCGATTATAAATTTAATTCTTCATTACGTTAATATGAAAAGATTCCTCACTCCTTTTAAAGGTAATTAATATATACATAATTATCATGAATTATTATTTTTATCATAGATTTAAGTGAATTAAATTATTTTAAATCTTAAATTTAGGGATGTTTGGAGAGATACCATGTAAGGATTTAGAAATTAAAAGAATTAGAGATAGCTTTCTTAGGAGAAATCAGTTGCTTAAGATTAAATGAACTTAACAATGAGATTATCTAGACCAAAAACCGCAGAAAGAAGTAGGTGCATGTCTTTCTAAGAAAGAAGCTGTTAAAGAGAGAATTCAAGAGAATTCTCATCTAATAAAAAAGATTAATATAGTAGTAATAAAAATAATATGGATACTCTTAGAAATGATAAAGATTTTATAAGAAAGAAATTAAGTTCAACTATGAATAATTTAAATGATATAAATAAGTCCCTAAATAAAACTTTTAATGCTTCTGTCCTTCGTTAAAGTGACAATAACCTTTCCTTTTATAAATGAGACTTAAGATTAACTTAATTAGAGTAATAGAGTATGTATGTCTACTTAAACTGAATTTTCAGTATAGTTTGATTTATTTATATTGGTTCTTAATTGCCACCATTATGTTGTTGTTATCGTTCTAAATAATAAATATAAAAATGAATGTAATTTTAAAGTGTTAATTGACATTCCTTGTTTTTAATCAATAATAAATGATGTTAAAATAAATAAAAAATAGTATAGTCATTGTTTGTATATTCAAATCTATTATTTAATTCAATAATTAAATATTCTATTGAAATAAGAAATTTAAATCAAATATTCCTTATTTCTAATTAAAACACAATTATATTAATTTAATTCAAAAAATATAATTGGATTTTAGATTAGATTAGATTTATTTCCTTATTCTAGAATTAAAAAATAATTGTGTAAATATTCAACCTATTCATATCTTTATTACTTGATTTCTATGCTATTTAATTTAAAAATATTATTCTTTATTATGAATTAAAACAATTTTAAATATTTATTAGGCTTTTAATGCTGAATTACCACCTTACTTACCTACTTTAATTAGCTTATATTTATCTAAAAAATAATAAAGATAATTGGATTATATTATTTTTAGTTATTAATTTATTGGAGTAATAAAATAATTGTTGTAAAATACTATTAAAAATTTCATAATATAATATCTTAAAATTCTGGGATTGGTTATTGTTCACTTTAGAAGTTATTCAATTATTTATCAAATGTTCCATAAATATTAATTTAATAATACGAATTTATTTAAAACTCAAAATTCTTTTAGATTAAATCAATTTTGATTCAGGGTTTATTTTATAAAAAATAAATTAGTTAATAAATATATAACCAACCTATTGTATTTCTATTTTTATTATTTATTTATTTATATTATTCTATTAAAAGATATAATTCTTTATTGTGAATTTAATCAATTTGTAATAATTTGAAAGGTTATTAATGTTGATAAATCACCTCCCTGTTTACTATAATATCTTTTGATATGTATTTCTATAAAATAAAAAAGAAAAATGAATATTTATTTATTTATTTTGAGAGATTAATTTAACTTAGTTAGTAATTAGTTAATTAGTTAGTTAGTTAGCTTTAAAATAAAATTATGGATGTATAACTACTTTTAACAATTTCATATTTCAATATCTTTAGTTTCTGGTTTTCTATAGTGCCTAAGCTGATTAACTAACGTAGATGGTTTGAAAGGAGCATGTCCACCATATGGCTTTGGAATACCAATTTCATCTGGAACATATGCATTAACTCTGTGTTCTGCAGTTGTTTTTGTTGCAAACGGAGGGAAATTCTTTTCTAATTGTTCTTTTTATAATCTTAGCCTTCTCTCTTCTTAATAACTTAATTTATCTCTTAGAGTCTTTTGATATTCTAACTCGGATTCTAAAGTAGGAGGTTTACCATCTTAAACTCTTATTTTCGAAACCTCAAATTGTTCCTACATTTCCTCTCTTTCTTTTTATAATTTTATAACAATGGCTTGATACATAGAGAGTTCAGAAATAGTAGCCATCATTTATCTAGTAATTTTCTTTAATCTAAATTAAAATTCATTTAACTTCTCAGTTACTTCTAAAGTAGCCTAACGTCCATCTAATGCTTCAGAACGAAGTTTATCACTCAAATTATTTATTTCCTCCAAAATGAGTTCTTTTTCAAGTAATTCTTCCTTCTTTTTGTTAAGTCTTTCTTCAAACACTTAAATTCTTGCATCAAGAGATTCTTTATCTGGATCTTCTCCCCCTAATTCTCTAATAGAAAAAGTAAAGAATTATTATAAGTTTTAATCATCCTTAAATGAAAATTTATGATAAGTTATTTTAAAGAATGAGAGAAGGGGTAGGTAGCTAAGTAAGTAAGTAAGTGGGTATGATAAAAATGTTTATAATAATTAATTATTAGATTATAATTGAAAATTGGGTGAATTTAAGGTAAGTAAGATAGATCATATAATACTGTTCCATAGAATTAGTTTAATATTATTAATTTTTTATTGGTTTTTCTTATTAATTCTAAATAATTGAGATAATATTTTTTTAATTTAATTAATTTAGGTAAAAAAAATTGGAAAAGTTTATAAAAATAGAATTGACGTCATTATTTTCCTATATTATGTGAAAAAAATAATATTACCTCCATCTATCTTTATTGGAAGGATCTTCTAATTTATCAGAAAGCTCATAATATTTTTCTTTCTAACCTGTTAATTCTTTTTTCAGAGATATAACTTCTGTTGCTAATCTGGGGACAGTATCAATTTGTTTTTAAGCAATTTCAATTTATCTTTTCTTTTCGTCGATCTCTATTTGTAGCATTCTCTGCTCATCTTCAATGTCTTTTATTTCGAATTCTCCTTACTTGAGAATCTTTTCTTAAATATTAGATTTCTCATACAAAACACACAACTCATCATTTCTATCTATCAACTAAACACCTGTATAATTTCTGCTTTCCTATGCAGACTCATATTTTTTCCTAAGCATAGACATATCTTTTTCAAATATTTAAATAGTAACATTCAATTTCTCAATTTCATTTACATTTTAATCAACAATCTTCTTCTTTTACTAATTTATTTAACAAAATATTTGCAATCAAAATATATTTTATTTTCAAAAATATCTTAGATACCACTCTTGAGAATTCTAGCTTATTTAAATGAGTATTTTCCCTATCCCTTAAATTTATTTATAGCTAAAGTGTGTGACTATATTAAATTAAGCTTTAACTCTTTTCAAATGCTTCATTTTTTAATATTTCTAACTCATTTTATGATATTTTAATCTTTTCCTTGAGCTCAGCAAGATCTTGAGAGCTATTTTAAATCATATTCACATATTTATTTCTAGCTGATTTTGCTTCTTCATATAGAGCTTTAACAGCATTTAAATTGAATTCGGTTTCCTAATGTCTTTTTATTAAATCTAGGATTGTCAATTCTTTAATTTTAAGCTCTTCTCTAGTTTCTCTAACCTCTAATTTAACATAATTTAATAATCAAACTTTAAATTAAAATAAATTTAAAAAATTTTCATTACCAGACATGGCCTATGAAGCCTTTCTAGCCATTGATTCTCTCATATTTGTTAATGTTTTAATTTTTTTTGTAGCTGCAGTTTCAAATTATTGCTGCTAAGTTAATTACTATTCTAATTCAATAATCTATTTTGCAATTTAGTCTTTTTATGATACTTTTTCACTTGTTTTCCCTACTACCTATCTAGCTTTAAATTCGGTTAACTTATTTTCATCCAAGAGATCACTATTAATAGATTCTTGTTCCTTTATTTCTGATAAGATTGATTTAGCCTGCTTTATATACTTATCTATTGACATTTCTTATTCAAATATGGAGTCTTTAATTTTTCTTTTAATGTGTTCTTGCTTTTTATATAATTTTTTAGTGAGCTCAGTTTAGTTCTTTAAGGTATCAATTAAATCCCCTCTATTTTAATGTTCCTTTTAAACCATTTTAATTTCCATAGAGATTTTATATCTTTCTGACAACTTCTCTTCAAGTACTAATCTATTCTCCTTCAACTAATCCATCAACATCTTAATAGACTTTTTATCTTCTTAGATCTTTTACTAGTCTTCTGTATTTTTCTAGACTATCTCATTGTACATATTCTACAACTTTGATATTCTTTCTTGTGATTCTTAGATTGTCTATTGATATAATAATAATAATAATAAAATTAATTAAATCTTTTGTTCTCAATCATCTCTCAAATATCTATCATTTTACAATTTTATTACTTTATTTTTCTTGGCTATTTCTTCATTAATTTCCTCGAGATCATGTTCCATTAAACTGCAAGCTGATTGGAGCATATCTGCTTTTTTTTAGAAACGATCTGGTTCGTCTTTGATCTAATAGTGTTTTAATTAATTAGTTTAATAAAAAGTTACACTTACATGCTTATTGATCAAAAAAATCAGTAGATAAGTTTAAGTATCAAAACTAAGCATATTTCTATTACCTATAAGATTGTATTCTGTTTGCTTGATATTTCATTCAAAATCTCTTCATTTTCTTTCTTTAAAGTCTCAATACGCTACTTTTACTCATTCAAATGCTTTGTTTCAAACTCGATATTGTTTGTTTTCTTATTCACTTCCTCTTTGAGACGATCAATCTATGATTTTAGAGAGTCTTCTTCCCCTTAAATCTTAGAACGAATCAATTTCTCCTCTTCTTATATACTCATTTCCTATTTGATTTATTATAAGTATTTTCTTTTAAGTTGCATTTTAAATTCTTTATATATCTCCATCTAATTAATAGGTGCTACTAACAATTTAAATAGATTATATTATTGCGCATAATTTTTTAAAAGAATAAAGGCATCCATCAAATAATAAATGTTAAATTTCGTTTTATTTAGATGGAATCTCATTTTATTATTTATTTACCTTCTCAAATAAACTTGACTAAATTTTATCCTATTCATTTTACATAGAATCTATCACTTTTATATGCAATTCAACTTCTGCTTCGCATTTCTTTAAATCATTTTAAACTATCTTAACTTATTATTCTAAATCCTCTTAACGCCTCTAATGATCATCAAGGGATTCCTTTTTACCCTTCAACTCTGTTTATAGTTTTTTAAGCTTAGCTGGTAATTGTTTTTAATTTTTAAATGAAGACACCACTGAATTATGTAAACTCTCGAATTTTTATTTCATTGAATCATGTGCTTCTTTACTAATCTTGCCTCTCTCAAGAAAATTCTACAAAAGCAGAATAGCCATATGACCCTTGAGATCCCCTAAATCATTTATATCTGCCATTTTTTAGTTAAATTTTAATCTTTCTTTTCAAATTGGTTCTATTAAAGCACAAATAAAATAGATTTATTGAACAGATTATAAAACGATTCTATCAAACTCTGTTTATTTTACTTCACTTGATTTGTATGCGAAAGATAGGAATTTTTTGTTAATTAAAGTAAACAACAAATTTATAAATAATTCAATGTTAAGTAAAAAAATGAGGAGGGTTGTTTATAATAGGATTATTAAATACTAAAAAAAATTAGATTACTTTAAAATACATAAATACTTTAGAACTTTAAAAAATATGATTGTATAAAACCCTTTTTAACAAATAAAATAAATATTTGATAAAATATAATTAAATATTCTCAATATTAACATTATTTGATTTTATTATATTAATTTATTACTTAATAGAATAGATCAAAAGTAAATAAATGAATGAATAAAAATACTTTTTAGATTTTATTAATGGATTATTATATTAATTTTTGTAGTAGAAAATGAAAGATATAGGATTAATTTTATTATTTATAGAATTTTGTTATCAAATACTTATTATATTATATTTTAAGAACTTTTTTTAATTTAATTAATATTAATATTCTTATTAATATATTCTATTTTCACATTGAGAGTATATCTATTATTAAATATGTCAAATTACTAAAATCGCTAAGATTACGTGACGCTATTTAATCAACGAGTAAAGGTAAAAGGTAGTAAGTAATAAATGAATATTATTACTGAAATAATATAAGAAAATTCTTTATCCAGTAAAACACTTAATTATTTTAAAATGATGAAGGTTTTGACTTTAAGAAAATTTTATTAATTCAGTAAAGTCAATCATACTACTTAAAAGCAAATTAGATTTAAAATAAAATGTACTATGTAATTATGTATGTATGGTGTTCATTCACTTCAGAATTGTTCCATCATTCAAATATTAACTAGCTTATATTATATTTCGAATTAAAAACTTAGGAGAATAAATAAATAAATGGTTTGCTTGGTACTCACCTTTTTTAAGAAAATACTATTAATATTATAATACATCATTATCAAGGCTAATGACCTTTCTAATTAGATATGAAAATGTTATTAGTTATGATAGATAATACTTAAAAATATCTATATTTAAACTTAAATTATATCTTGCCTGCCTGCCCTCAACGTACCTTATTTAGATAAAATTCAATTCTTTGAAATTTGGATTAAAAATCTAAGCATATAAATTTTAATTGCAAGCTAAAACACTCCATTTATATTAATGCCATCATATTTGCCATGATAATAGGCTAAATTAAATTATTAGATTTTTATCACTTTATGCTAGTCATCTCCTCTTTTTTTGTAATTTCTTTATCAGTAATTGAAATATGGAATCAGCAAAAGCGATTAAATATATTACTTAACTAAGGTTAAGGAAATGAAGTGATTGATATCTTGTAACTAAAGAAATAATAAAATTTAAATTGTAAATTTAATTATAAATTTATATTTTGTCAGTTATTTCAACTTATTTACATTCAAATTTATGTTTAATCAAAATCTAGTTTATTATGTGATATTTTTGGACATTTGCGTTTTCTTTTTTTAAATAATCATTAACAACAACATTAAAGAATTTAAGCTAAAGTGCATACAGTAACTTTATCAGGAGTTGATATGAGGTGATGAGAAAGTATCAATCAAAACACTCTATATCGAACAATAAATATTATAATAATAAATTTGCTAAATGTATCCACAATTTTTTCCTTATTTAATACTCGGGTGGGTGGGTATGTATGGCATTTATTTCAGTTTAAATTTAATCTCATTTTCATTTACTAGATTTAAAATACTTAACTCACTAAAAATTTTTTTTTCCTATCCAAAAATATACATACATACTGGCTGTCTGGTTGGTTGGTTGGTTAGGTTTAACTCTAAGATTAATTTTTACGTAATTCCTTTTCTTTAACTAGTATATATAATTAAGGAAAAATTTTTAAGCAATTTTATGCATAAGATTTAAGTAAAAATTTTAATTTCCAGCCATTAAAGCGAATTAAAGAGGAAATATTTGATACCAAAAGCGTGTTTCTGGTTTTAAAGTGGAATCACTAACCCTACTAGATAGTAGCATTAATGGAATTAATGGTTAATATGATTGAAATGCAGGAATTTTAAAGGAACATTTGGTCAATAAAAAGAATGTCCATTCTTCTATTGAAAAGAGTGTAATGAATAAATTTTAATGACAATTATTAATTTAATAAAAGAAAAAGGGTGAGTGAGGTATGGGAGGGACTTTGTAATAAAAGTGAAGTGATAAGTCGATAATATTACATAGCTATTGATCCGTGTTACAAGTTTCTATTTCGTATTATTATTATGATAGGTTACAAAATGAGCAAAATTTTGTTCAATTTTGTAATTAAACTATGATAGATATTATATATACTGATAAAATAAGTTTCTTCTAAGATAATATCGGCTTTCTTTTACGGGAAATATGCCTTAACTTCTCATAGAAAAAATTAATTTTTATCATCCAATTATATATTATATCAGCTTACAATCTTGTAAAAAAATATGCCAGTTGACTGACTTTTATACGCTTTTAAATATTATCCTTACTTTCATCTTTAACAACAATCATACGGTTTGAGCAAATCAGAATTACTATATGATAATTCGTGCGTTATGGCTAATCTAGCTGAAAGGTTATCTAAATATGGATAGTCTATTTTCTTAAAACTACTTTATTATAAATTTTTTGGTTTACACTGCCCCTCTTTTAGGTTCAAGGATATAGTTTACAAATTGGGCTAGCTTGAATGATTTAAATTAACTCACTTGAATTAAATTAATTTTGGGAAAAAGAGAAAGACGTAGAATTTAAATTAATTTATGACCAAAGTTGTAATTGGGTTCTTTAACTAAACAAACGAATAGTTTATCTTTGGAATCAAAAATGTTGATTTAACTGAAAGTTTGGGATTTATAATTTAATTACTAAATTAATTATTTGTCCATTGTATATTTTTATTTACTTTCGATGTGCAGCGCTTTAAATATTTGAAACGTATCATTATTCTGATAGACTTAAATTGCAGCTGCAAATTCTCTTTTGTCAAAATTTTATTAAGCCGATACTGTAAATTTAAAACTACCTATGATGGGATTAAAATAGGATCATTTTAATTAATTATATTCTTTCTTTTTTTCTATAGCCAATACAACTTGTTGATTCGCGAGTATTTTTTATATTTTGTTGTATTTTTGATTTAGTGAATTCATTTAAGCATTGAAAGAGGTAATTAGCATCCTAATAGAGAGAGAGAGAATAATATAATTTAGATTTGCTTTATGGGAGTGACACTACCCCTAAGTTTTTTTTGTTTTTGGTTTATGATCATTTAGATATTAAATATTAATATAATCGATCGTATTTAGATTATAAAAAAGTGCTAGTTAAAGAGTATCGTCACTCTCTTAATTGTAATGATGAGCTCATGCATTGCATTCATTCTGTTTGATTTCAAACTGATTCTGAAATAAATACTAAAATTGAGCTCTCAGATATAATTATAGTATAAAATATCCAAAGAAAAGTAAATAAATAGAAAACGTATAGTGATGAGGTATTAAGGTATTTTATTATTCAATGAAACGTTTCCCACTTCGAGTGTGTGCAAATATCACAGGTATATAAAATAATTAGATTCAAAATAAATAATTCAATTTTTATTAGGCTCTCTCCTCAACAAATTCAAATTTAAAATACTAATGATTTTTTATCGCCAAATTAAAGGGTTTGCTTTTATTTGCGTATCATAAATACGTTTTTCCTTGTAAACATTTTGAGTTAATTTTAACAACCTTACTGGCTTATGAAAGCGCCGCATTAAAGAGAAATATGTAGACATCTCTCTCTACATCAGTAATATGAATTTCATTTTACAGGATATATAAATAAAATATGAGGATAGAAAAAAGAAAAGAAATTCGCTAATAAGAAAGAAAGAAATAAATAAATGTACGTTGAGATAGAAAGAAAGATAGATAGATACATAAAAATAGGAAATATCGATAGAAAAAATAAAAAAGAAAAAAATCATTGTTTAATTATTAATGAATCAATCTATCAATTGCTGTTATTCTTGAATAAAAACGAGAAACTCTACACTCTATTAATTTTTCAAATACAAAATTAATTATAAAATTTTTTTAAGGAATGCATTGATTGTTTTTTAAATTAAGTCATCTAATTATTCGGGGATTGATACTACGCATAAATCTGAAGATTATTCGGGTATTTTAAACTCAAATCAAAAGATTCGTAGTTATTTCTGATAGACGTACATTAGCTAATTTTAAAGGATTTTCAAAAAAAATTAAAATTTGGAAATGAAAAGCAGATAAACGATTTTTTGGTGAGAAGGTAAGCTCACTGTAAATTTGACGTTATTTAATTATAAAAATGGGTAAAAAATTACGTAAAAGACGAAAATGAGTTAAAAAGGAAGGGCTGGGTTATTTGTATTCATTAATAAAAATAAAAAATGGAAATACCCCATAGGATAATTAATGTTCTATCACTTTTATTTATTTATTTTATTTCTCCTCAAATAAATTGAATGAAATGCGAGCGATAGATTTTATTAGCTGCAGTATTAAAAAATTGCGTCAATATATGTGGGTGATCGTTATATTAATATTTCTTTTGATTATTAGGCAATGACCTTAATTAAAGGAGAAAATCTTAGGGCATTTAAAAAAGAGAAAATGATCTTCAATTCATCTTATAATTCTTTTAATTAAAAAAAAAAATTAATCAAGCGATTTGCTTTTTACATTTTGTTGCCTCTTTATATCTTTACACCCTAACACAGAAAAAAAAAATACTATAAAAAAAATGTTCTTGAGAGCTGCCTAACATAAATCCTGGGAAAACACCCACACTGTCTAATAATACTCCATCCACAATGAACCCAACTTAGCTCATCGTGACTAAATGGAAGATGGTAATTCATCAATTCTTTTTTCAATTTTCCCCCATTTTTTATGAGAGAGTGAATGGAAAGATGCCTAAAAAAGGCATTCAACGATTACTTCAATGGAGATGAAATGATTTTGATAGTTTTTAAGTTTAATTCTAATTTTTTTGAATTTGCAGCTCAAAATCAAATTTATTTTTAGCTCATATAAGCCGCATTCTCGGCAAATTCTAAAGAAATAAATAGCTTCTTGCTAGCTATATAGCTAGCTTTCTATCTATCTATCTATCAATTTATCCTTCTCAATTAATAAAAATTTGTTAAGATTTTTGGTTGGTAATAGATAAATCATTCCAAAAATTAATCAAAATCAGTGCAAACAAAAGACTATAAAATAATTAAAAACAAGCATAAATTCAAAAACTCCTATCTTTCTTTCTCTCTCATAGAATTTAATTAAAGAATTTTCAAAAGCCTATATTCTAATTATTTCTTCATTAAAAAATTAAGCTTACTTCTATGAAGAATCAGACAATGGTGAATGTGTCTTCGGTGTCCTTGATGGTCACAATGGTTAAGCTGTCGTTGAATTTGTTACCAAAACTCTTCCCTCCCTCATTTTCTCCAACTTGTAGAAGATGGATGGCAAGACCAATGTCGAAGAAGTTTTGAAGAACACTTTCTTAGAAATGGATGAAAAGATCAGCAACGAATTAAGTTCCAAAGCATAAGAAACTGGTTCTACTTGCACTATTTGCCTTATTCGTATTGAAAACGGCTAAAAGGTTGTTTACACCGCCAACATTGGTGACACCTGTGCCTTCGTTTATGAATAAAGCGTTGCTACTCCTGCTACTGAATTAACTATTACCCACAGAGCCGCTAATGCTGAAGAAAAGGAAAGAGTTAAGGCTAATGGTGCCTTCATTAGCATGGATAGAATTGATGGTAAACTTGAAGTCTTCAGAGCCTTCGGTGACCTTAAATTAAAGAAGAAAGGAGTAATTGCTGAACCCTCTGTCTCCCGTGTTGTCCTCAGTAGCGCCAACGAAAGCCCTGTTTACAACATTGTTGTTGCTTGCGATGGCCTCTGGGATTTCGCTAAAATGACTGATATTGAATCAGTTGTTAAGAAAAACTTCAACCATGCTGGCAATATTTCTAATGAATTGAAAACCCTTGCTAAATCCTCCCGCTCAAAAGACAACATCACTGTTATGACTGTCTAAATTGATGCTTCTATCTCTGAATTAAATATCTTGGGTTGAGTATCGTTTCTTTATATTTTAATGATAGCTTTGAGTAGGGCTGACTGAAAAATACCTTTTTTCATAGTCATTACTTAGTGTTATCAGGAGAATACCACCAGTATTCATCCTTCCATCCATCCCTCCCTCCCTCTAATAACACCTAAATATAATTAATTGTAAGTGCATTATCCTTGATTTAATTTAGAATGATAATAACAAAAATAATGAGAACGGAATAATGCCCTACTTTAATAAATACTCTATAATTAAAGATGTACTATGAAAATTCATCACCCTGCAAACAAACACTATCAACCGATTTATATAATATCTCATCTTTTAAAAAATTATAAACTTCTACTACAAACAATTAAACAAACAATTACTTCTCTAAAAAATTCCATCTAAATAATATCTTATTCTAATAAAAAATTGTACAAACTAACTATTATTTAAAACCCCTATTTCAATAGTATTTTTATTTCTCAATATCTTTTGCTATTATCATAACTAATTTATTAATTTATCTACTTCAATCCAATTTATTCATTCATTCATTCACACATTCATTCTTTCATTTATTTTTTCATTGTTTTTGTAATATTTTTTTTTAAAAAAAGTTAAAAATAAAGAGTATATTAGATTGCATTGTGTTATTCTTATAGCTATGAAAGAAATCGATCAACCAAATAAACAAATACAAACAAACAAGCAAGCAAGGGTATATATAATATAGTTTTCCTAATAGTTAATATATTAACATATCCAATTTACTTTATACTATACTCTTTAATCAAATAAATAACTTATCGATTCTTAAAAAGAAAGACTGTTAGTCAGTCAGTCAGTCACTCACTATCAGTTTGCATATTCATTTATCTTTGTTTTGACTTTTATTTACAATCTTATCAAACAATCAATCAAACAAGCAAAAATCCAAATAGAAAAAACAAATCTAAATAAAACTAAAACAAAATAATTAATCATATATTTTCTACAAATTTGTATTATTATAATTGATAGATTAAATTTATTATCCACTTAGCAAATTGCCTCTGTCTGATAAGAAAATTTATAAATCTAACTTCTAGATTCTTACTTTTTTTATCTCTCACAATTTCTTTTAATTTAAGGTGAGAATAAATATTTCAATATTTTAATTTGGCTTAAAATAGTATGAAAAGTTAGCTAAAGAGTGTCTTAACTTGATTGTATGGTAGTTATTAACGCTTCAATACACTCAACTCAATCTAGCAAGAAGTTGATAAAAGAATAAAATATTTAAATGTGTCATTAATTTATGCATTTCTAATACACTTGAGTATTATCCTAAAAAAAGGAAGAAGTAATGTAATGTAATTTTAATCTTATCTGATAAGTTCAATTCTTCTCATCAGAAATATTTGATATTTTTATTTATTCATTCATTTACTTACCTCTATTTCCTAAATTTAGATTCATAATTTTGATTTAGTCATTTCAATTCTTTAGATCTTTATATGAATGAATCTAAATTTTAAACTGATTGATTATCAAAATATATTAATCTCATCTCTTCCAAATGTTAATTAACCTATTACTATAGAGGCTATTACTGTCTGTGTGTGCGTGTCTCATTGCTTTATTATTCGGGGAATTTTTTCTATTTTTTGTAAAAGTCTTTTATAATATTGGGGATTATAAAAATAGAAAGGTCTAAATTATTTTCTATTTGATTTTTCTTAACACCATTGTTTGATGATCTAGATAGAGCCAAGCAATTAAGATAGTTTTAATTAAATAAATTATAAAAATTATTTTATTTCTAATGAAAATATCTCTTTCTATCTATTTAACAATAAATCCACACTTAAATTCAATTCAAAAATAATTTTATCTTTCTAAATTTAAAATTAGGGATTTATAAAGTATTTTTATTGAAATGTGAGAATAGATTATTAAATGACAGAGGATTTAGAAAATAATCATTGATTCTAAAGTATATTTTTTTTTCTAAATCAAATGCTAGAGATTCATAATTAAAAATTAAAATACTATGGTTAAATATAATTTTAAAGTAAAGCAAAAATTTATTTCTTCTTTTAAAAATAATTCTAATCCTACTTTAAAATATAATTTTTTGGAAGGAATTTTTAAGAAGTAAAACACTTAGATTTTATATATTATTAATCAAATTTATCTTCAAATCGCTTTAGTATTTATGTTAAAGATTCTTTCAAATATTTAATATTCAGATCACTCTCTCACTGATTGATTGAATTAAATTTTTTATGAATGAAAAATTATAATTAAAAAAATATTATTTAGTAATTTTAAAATTAAAAAATAAAATTAAATTAGTATGTTTATGCTAGATTTAGGGATAATAATTTGGCTAAATTTTTCAATAATAAAGCTAATATTAATTTGCCTACTTTTTATATAATATTTTATTTAAAGTAAAGCTCAGATATTTTAAAGTAAATTTTAACTTTATATAAACAATAAAGATTTTACTTAAATAAAAAAATTTAGTTTAGGAAAATATAAAAATTAGTAAAATATACTGTTTAAAATTAAGTAAATAAACCAAAAAATATTAGTCCTTTATCTTTCTCAAATGAATTATTTGAATTGGATTAATTTAAGAAGTTTAGATGAAATTTTAAAGATTATTGTGTTTAGTTAGATAGATAGATAAATCAAATCACTAATAGTTGGTTATTAATAATAATTGATTTAAAGAATAAAATGTAATATTAAATTTTATAAAATAATAATTGGACAACTAATAAACTATTCTGAAGTTGGTTAAAAATTATGAGAATATTATTTTTATTTAAAATTAATTAGTCAGTTTTATTTGGTAATAAATAGAAGTGAAATAAAATCATCATAAGTTGGGATACTATTGTATGAAGCAAGTAAGTAAATAAAAAACCATAATGATCCCTTTTAGATTATTATGGATATGTAGAATATTAAAAAAATGATCTTCACAGAGGTATATTCTCTAATTACTTCACTGTTAGAAAAATAAAATCATCATAAGTTGGGATACTATTTTATGTAATAAGTAAGTAAGTAAATAAATAAACAAATAACCTTAATAATCCCTTTTAGATTATTTGGGATATTTAGAATATTAAAAAAATGATCTCCATAGAGGTATATTCTCCAATTACTTCATTACTAGGAATCAAGATTATCTATATTTTTATCCTTTTATAAACTTAAAATTAATGATTATCAATAATTCAAAAATTTCTATGTTTAGTAATAATAATGTCTTTCTAAAACCGAGCTAGAATCCTATTTATTTATTTATTTATTTATTTTAGGAATCTGTTTGTTCATTATTGTTTTTATAGTGAATTTTTAGAAGTTCTTTAATAAAGGAAAATTTTTTAAGTAACATTTAAGTAAAGAAAATAATTTTAGATAAAGTTTAATGATTTAAATAATTTATAATTGGTTAAACTATTTTAGTATAAAACTATAGACTGTTAAAGTTCATAATAACATTGATTGTTATTCTTCATTATCAATCAATAATTAATTATAAAAGTTTATTTCATTAAGTTTACAATCACAGCTATATTTTAAATATCTTTAATCCCCTTTTAAATCAATCTAATCGAAAAATATACTACTATTTATGTTCTCTTAAAAGTGATTAGTATTTTACAAGAAGATTAGTTATTCCTGCAAGTATAATTAATATTTATATTTATTTTCATTTTATTATTTTACTTCTTTATTATTTAATTATTATAATAATATAAAATTAGATTGGTTACTTTATTAACCTGTAAATCCAAAAAGTAGATTTTAATTATAGAACAAAAGAAGCTGTAATTTAAGAAATAATTATAAAGTAAAGTAATTTAAATTTTTGGTTTATTTATAAACAAAATTTAATTTCACAATATCGCAATTTATTAATTTAAAAATGTGAAAAAGAAATATTAAATTCTACTCTTACCTCCAAATAGATTATTAATAAATCAAGATCTAAAGTAGTATTATTTGCCATTAATTTTTAAAAAAAGCAATTATCTATTAACTTTTAAATAAAAGCATAATCAAGGATTTTAAAGGCAATGCTTTTTTTACATACTTACTCTTTTATGAGAAACAGTTACTTAGTTAGGTAATTAATTATTATCTATAAATTATTGATTAAAAACTATTTATGATGGGTAGAACTTTCTTCAAATAATGGAATTGAAGATGATTTTAGCTTTTAAGCATAATTAATAAGTTATTAAAGTTTTTTTATTAAAAATTTTTTCTATAGAGATAATAAAATAGGAAAATCAGTAAACCTTGAGGAAAGAATAACGAAATATAAAAATAGATAAAATGCATATCTACAAACAATTTGAGAAAAGAAGCGCATTAGAATAAATCGATATGTTCGGTATTGATATCAGTATTCGCTTCTGCAAATAAATTCTGCACAAGACTACTATAGGCGGTATCTTCACAATATTAGTTTTAGGTCTTGTTCTTCTCTAAATAGGTCTTATAATTTAGTAATTTATTGATAAAACGAACCCTTTAGTTATTTACTAAAGAGGGTTCACTCAATAGTCTGAGAGATATAACCTTACAAAAGAGCTGTTCACACTTACTGTTGGAGTACTTGACTCTAAGTCAGTTGCCTTTGTCGATAATTCTATATATACTCTTAAAATACAGTTTAGAGTCTAAAAAAGAGTTTTCAATAATACTAAAAATGCTTTTGATTTAATAAGTAATGATCGATTTTTAAATATAGAGAGGTGCACAAAAAACCACTTTTAGAATGTTCAAACCAAAGATTATTATCTAACCTAAACATATGAAGACTTGTGGTGTATAGGATTAAATGAAAACAACGTGTATATTGAGGGTTAATATGACAGCATTGATTATGCGCGTTTGTAAATAATGGTAGATATGTGCTAGAATAGTACAACCTCTACATAAATTTGCAAACCTTAGTCACAAATAGAATCTAAACTAAATAACTTCAGACTCTCTCTTAAATATGACGATTATTCTGTTGTACCAAAAGATAAAGATAATCCATTTTAAGCTATTGGTAAAGTGACGTTTTGGATTTCAGGTACGACATTTTATAAGAATACCAACATTGCTTTTAAGAATAGTTATCTTTACACGGATGTAGGACTTTTAATGAAGGATATAGAAAAAACAGTGATTTTATCTTATAGCTCTGATAAAGAATAAACGACTGCTAGAACTTCAAGTAGACTTTATGATTGTTTCATTTAAGCCGAGAGGAACTAATATGAAGAATATTACCGATCTTACATGAAAATTGATAAAGCACTTTCTTAGATAGGTGGTATATATAACATCCTTTTTACGATTGGCTGTTTACTGTGTAAACCTATCTCTCAAGTTTCACTGAATAGAAAACTATTAAGTTCTTTGTTTTCTATTGTAAATTCAGATCAAGACGCTGACGATAATGATAATTAAAGTAAATCTCCCGATAAAAAAGAAAAAAAGGAAGATGTACTGAAATAAGATGATTCTCATACATAGAATTAAGAAATCCCCTCTTTTACAAATGATAAGAGCAAAAAAAGCACAATAAATTTTAATAATATCAGTAGTATGATTGGGGAAAATAATAATTAATGCGATGGAGCAAGATAGCTATTTAATTATTAAAATTAGCAAGATAAAAAAGTAATTTAACTTAAAAAGGTGAATTCCGAACTAGTTAATCCCAAAAATAAAGCAATTAAAGCATGTGGTTAAGAGATTAGTAATTTAAAAAATTCTAAGAATAGTTTTTTTACTCATAATAAAAGTGGGCTAGATGAAATAAAATAAGATGTCTCGAAGATGAACATTGCCAATTCAAACTTTAAATCTCCAACTTTAATGAAGAGTGAAGAGTAGATATCACCAAAAATGGCTGAAAAGCTTTAAAAGAGTTCAATATTTAACTTTTTTAGATGAAAAAATTCTTCTTTATCTAATAATGAGATATTCAAAAATATTCAGTACATGTAAGAAGTATTTAAAAGTAGCATAAAAGAAATAAAAGTTAAATCATTTGAATTCTTTATCAGCTCATTCTTCTTTTTGAAATGTCTCAGAAGAAGAAAGCATAAAGTTTTAAGATACGGAATGTCTAAACTATATTAGCATATTGATATTTTCTATATTACCACCAAGTTAATAGAATTAGAAAAACTTAAAAATTTACTATTAAACGAATAGTAGCTTAAAATGTTTGAGTTCATACCTCGTCCAATTCTCTAGTATAGTGAAAGCGATAAAAAAACAGAGATTAAAGCTTTTAGCACAGTTAAAGAAGATGATAGAACGTGGTATGAAAAAATGATTGAGGCTTAGTAAGCATTGAAAGACATATTAAATTAAGGTACCTAGTTGTCTTATATAGACAAACGATTAGTTGAAATTTTACTTCCTAAATTCAAGAATATAAATCTTAGTGTAATTAATGATACTTCTGAAGAGGCTAAAAAAGAATTAAATGAAGAGATTCTTACAAACCACGAATTATAGGATTTAAATGATTTAAGTTAAGATAGGAACTAAGTAAATTGCACTTAACCTAAAAAAGAAAAAGATTTTAAGACTATGAACATTTCCCATGATTAATATCATAATTGATTGATTTTAATCTTTTATATCTTAATTTATTTTTAATACATTTATATACATACCTGTAATAAAGATTTTTGATTTCTATTAGATTTTATTCAATATATTTAAAGATTTTTTTTTTTGATTTGTTAAATTTGAAATAATCGAAAGAAATTTAAATCCACTATCGATTTCAAAGTAAACTTTAAAATTAAGTAGAATGCTTTTAAATGTATATTATTATTTATGTTTTATTTCAGTGGTTGATGAGTGGTTACACTGTAAATATAATAAATAAAAGTATTAGCATGTATGCAAGCAAGTTGATGCTGAATGTGCATAATATATGATGAAAATGATAAAACATTCGATTTATTTTCAAATAATAGATGTTCAAATAATCTGATTATTTTTTCAAAAATTAAACATTTTCAATTTTCAATATTTTATTGATCACTCTCATCTCATATCTCATATCTCATGAATATTACTCAAGAATCGATAATTAAAAAAAATAACGAAATATAAAAAAATCTTAATAAATTGATATTGTTTAAAGATTTAGAAATACTAAAAATTTTTGAAGTAAATCAAGTACCTTAGCAACAACAGCTAACAAAATAGGCAAGTACCTGATAAAACCATAGCATTTCATCCACAATTTATAGCCAGCGAAAAAGAACATAAACCTATCATCCTAATTTAAATATTTATTAGACATTACAAATGGACATTAAGCAAGGATAGGAGCCATTATCTCCTCTCAAAAAAAAATAGTAGAATTCAGAAAATCAAAAGCGTTTAGATTTAATAGTAATATTTTAAAAGAATTTAAAATGATTGAAGAGAAAATCTTTTGCATTTTAAGATTAAGCTCTTTTTAGGCATGTAGCAGTATTCACAGTACTTTAAATCATTTTATCTTAAATTTAAAAGAAAAATATGAATGGTTTTAGCGAAAAGACAATGAATAACCCTAGTAAAGTTGAATCAATAGAACTTGTACTTGAAGAATTGGATAGAATGAATTGCGTTTCACATTTTAAGAATCTTAAAACGTTAACTTTAATTAATGTTAACATTTATTAGATAGAAGTAAATGCTATTTTATTTTTAGTCTATAATAATATCTAGTTTAGCTAGCAAAGTTTGAGCTTAACAATAATGCCATATATAAATATACTTTTTTCTATGAAATAGGGTTTAGATGAATTATAGTTTCTTGAAAATTTATGGCTAGATGAAAATCATATATCTAAAATAGATGGTCTTTAGAATAATGTCAACTTAGTTAGATTGCATTTGTCTAATAATAACATCAAGCAAATTTAAGGATTAGATAATCTCGTTAATTTGGAGATATTGTGGCTCTGCAATAATCGTATTGATGTAATTAGCAATTTAAAGAAATATTTAAAAAGTGAATATCAATCATTATTTGAGGAGATTAAAATAGTTATTATTTAAATTAAATAATAATTTAACATTACAAATAATTTTTAAATATTGAATTATGTAGCTTATATTCTTATAAAAATCTATTTAAATTAGTCCTTGTAGAATCTCCATTCACTTGAGAAACTAAAATAGCTCTGGATTGCAGGAAATCAAATAGAAGAAATAAGAATATCATTAGATAAATTATAAAATTTAAATGATTTGAATATATCAGGTAATAAGATATGCTCTTTTAAAGAGGCACTTAACTTAAATAGATTACCAAATTTAAAAATATTAAGCTTTTATGATCCTCACTTTGGAGAGAACCCTATTTGTAATCTCTGCAATTATCAGGTAAATAAGCACTTATTAGACCTAATTATACAAATTTTTATTTGATACATAAATGTTTTTTTAAGTTATTTGTAAAATATCTAATGCTTTTATATTAATATAGACTTATGTTCTCTATCACTTAAGAAATATCACTAAGCTTGATACTTTATTTATATCAGATGAAGCTAAGAGTTTTGCAGAAGCCACTTTTATGAAAAAGAAAATGTATTATAACATGAGAATAAAGACTATGCAAAGAAGTTTTTCTACTTTGGGAAAACTGATTAGAAAAGCCAGAAAGATCAAATTAGATTCCCTCAATGAAGATATTGCAAATTTACAGCTAAAGATTAATCAGATGTAAAGCGAAAATACTAAAGCACCAGAATTTTAAGAATATAAAACAATGTACACTGATAAAATAGAAGAAATTACTCACGTCGAAGAAGTATATGAGTCAATGAAGAAAAAATTATATGAAAATTCCTCTATCTGCATACATAAGTTAATTACTGAACTTGAAACTGGTGGTAACATAAGGTATATACTGATTTATTCAAAATATGAATTTAGTCTTATTTTAGATTACTCATTATTAATAAAGATTAGAAGAAGGTAAAAGCAATGAAAAATGGTACATCAGTTGTGAAGATTTAATTAAATCTAGATTCCACAAAGAAGATATGATCGGCTATGGCATTTAGGACTTGTAAATAAAGAGAGTAGTTAGAATTCATAATAGATTCTTGAGAAATAAATTCGAAGAAAAGATGGAAAGTTTAGTCGATGTTAGCAATTCCAATTATAAAAAGAGCTTAGAATATTTGTTTTATGGTGTCGATCCAAATACTCCTTAGGAAATTTATCATGTTTTGGAAGAAGGATTTCGTCCTTATAATGAATGCAAGCAATTAGGGTTATGTGGTTATACTCCACTTGTAAATAGTATTTTGGGTGCTGACAGTGCTCGTCTAATGAACTTTTTAAAGAATAAACGTAATCATGAAAAACTCAAAAAAGGATTCATCAAGCGTCGTTTCTAAGACAGTCTTACTATTTATCCTCCTGGCATGCTACTTATTTGTAAGGTTTTAATGATTAAAAGTGTACCTGATGGAAAAGCTCCTTATTTTGATCCCGATTTAGCTCCTAGTGATATCTTCAGAACTGCCCCAATAGATTCTAAGCTTTTCTCAGAAGAAAATACTATTTATAGAGTAAAAGAAAATGATCCTAAGCATAAATTGTGGTTTGTGATTGATAATAATCTTGTCTTGCCTGAATATCTAGTAGAGTTTAATTACATATTATCAAATGAAAATTAAAATAAAGTTTCTGATTTTGGTGATCAAATTGGTATCCTTGATAACCCAGAAGATGAATTTATTTCTCCCAAAAATATCCATATTTATAAGGGGGAATTAAATAATATCTACAATACGCTCTGCGAAGAAATCAACAACTATTAATTTGAAAATATTGAAGATTTGAAACATCCTAACTTAGAAATCAAAGCTTAGGACCTTGATAGAGCAGATATATCATTAATAAAAATTACATTACTTAACTACTTCAAATACTGTCTTTCAAGATCCTTCCTTTATGAGCTCAATCCCAATCTATTGTAAGAAGCAATAGAATAAGAAATAACACAAGAGGTAAAGATAATTTTTATTCTTTTATTAATGATGATGATGTATTGATTGATTGATTCATTTTAACGGTATTAATAATTCCTTTCTGTTACAAGTAGAGGATGATGATGTAATATCCTTATTTTTGTAATTTTAGACATCTATTACTTTACTAGTACTTTTTTAGTACTAAAAATACAAGAAGAATCTCATCAGTTATTCTTGAATTATTTATTTTTTTTCTATATCAAAATTAGATGGTCGTAGAATAGTACTAGCAAAAGCCTGAAGAGATATTATTCATTAATTTATCTAACATGAAAATAAGCGAAATTCCAGTATTCCCCTAACTTAAAAATCTTACTACCCTCATCCTATCATATAACAAAATCTTTGAAATCAAGAATTTAGATACCTACCCTTTGTTAACAACTCTCGATCTCAACCACAATTAAATCACTTCATTAAATGGTCTCAGTGGTTTAGAAAAACTAGAAATACTCGACGTGTCTCACAATGATATAGCTGATATAAAAGAAATATAGAACCTCTAAAGTAATATCCACTTAGTGGATCTAAAAGTTATCTTCAATCCTTTTAGTGAAAAGAAAGACATTGTTAATGATATCGTAACTATACTTCCCTAACTTGTTTATTTGGATAATAAAGTTATTAAGTAAATCAACCTTTTTTCATTTCTTTTATTCTTACAATATTTATGTCAATTTTTATGAAATAACTCTTTTATAATCTTATACAATTAAAGTAAAGAGAGCATCCAGAGAAATAAAGAAAAAATTATTACTGAAATAAGCGATGAAATGATTAAGGAGTATGGTAAAATTATTTAAAGCAGATCGTTCTCTCAGCTTGAGCCTAATTGGAAAGAAACTATTGAAATTATTAATCTATCTCACTTGAAGTTAAGAGGAATTAAAGGCTTAGACCAACTTACAAACTTAAGACAGGCTAACTTTAGTCATAATTTAATAGAAAAGATTGAAGGCTTAAATAATTGTAAGCTGTTGGAAGAATTAAGCTTTGAAAAGAATAAAATTACTAAAATTAGTGGTCTTGAGAATTTAATATATCTTAAGAAGATGGAATTGGGAAAAAATAAAATTAATTAAATATCAGGTTTAGGTAAATAATTAATTTCACTTAGGAATAACCACCTTATTCTTTTCATTTTAATTAAATATTTAATAGCCCACCTAACAAACTTAATGTAACTATCTCTCGAAGATAATATGATTGAATCTCTTGAAGATTTCCCAGAATTAAGAAACTTGATGGAGCTTTACTTGGGAAATAACTCCATAACCGAATCAAAGGAGATCACAAATCTCAAAGGATTATAAAAACTAATTATTTTAGATTTATCTGGAAATCCCTTTTCGAGAGATCCTAACTATCGTATTTATACCCTATTCATAATTAAAAAATTAAAAGTAAATTTAATAAAGTAACAATCTTGCATTTATTAAGAGAATTTCAATATAAAAATTATAGGTTTTAGATGGTATTTCAATTGAAGCTAGTGAACAATAACTAGCAAAGGATTTATTCACAGGGAGATTAACAGAAGAGATATTGATGTCTCGTTTATATGGATAATCAGCTTAAGAAGTAACTGAGCTAGATTTATCCAATTGTAAACTACGTGATTTTGATGAAGTATTTACTCATCATAGCTTCCCTAATTTAACTGAACTCAACTTATCAGCTAACTTATTTTAATCTACTCGTATGCTCGGCTACTTACCTAATTTAAAGATTCTTATTCTAAATTCCAATAAAATTGAAACTCTTGCTTCAGGAAGTGACATAACAGTCAAGAAAGCTCTCAATGGTTGTTAAGTAATTAATTAATAAATCATTTGAAATCTAAAAAAGAAGTTAATTTTTTATGTTTAATTAATAGAACCTAGAAATTTTAGATATTAGTAATAATAATTTAAAGGATTTCCATGGCCTTCAATTCTGTGCTTTGAGAGAATTAAAAATATTAAAAGCCTACAGAAATGAAATATAAAAAATAGATTGTCTAGAACAATTAAAA
This sequence comes from Tetrahymena borealis, assembly GCA_000260095.1. Classification (NCBI taxonomy): domain Eukaryota; phylum Ciliophora; class Oligohymenophorea; order Hymenostomatida; family Tetrahymenidae; genus Tetrahymena; species Tetrahymena borealis. The sequence goes on along the minus strand of JH651260.1, from coordinate 476,857 downwards.
TCTCTTCGTGAACTGGATGTGAACCACAACAAAGTTCGTTAATTTGAAGCGTAAATTATTTTAATTTAATTTGATTTAAATAATAAATAAATATTTTTAAATTAAAGAATGTCATTTATTGGATCTAACCCTATTAAATGCTTGAAGATAGATGATAATGGACTTAAAAACTTCAATAATATATAGAGACTTTATAAATTATAGCATCTCTTTGCAAATTCAAATAGAATTAATGATATTCCTGATATTGAAAAATTATCTGAGCTTACTTATTTAAAGGAGTTAGAACTTAATGGTAATGCTTTCTCAAGAAGACCAGGGTATAGAGCAGCTGTATTGAAGAAACTCCCAACACTTCTTTATTTAGATGGAAGAGTAAATAAATTGTATTTAATTTAGTTATTAATATTAAAAAATTTGATTGTATAAATGCAGGAAGTTACTATTGAAGAAAGGGAAAGAGTTGACGGAATTCCATAATAAATTGATAAAGCTCAAAACTTACCTAATATTCACATGCCTTCTATGAACAACCAAAAAGGATTTGTAAATTAATTGAATTTTTTATTATTCCAAATTTTAATATTTCTTTCAAATTTATTAGGTTCAAGTTAAATTAAACTCTATAAATTTTGATGGTGTGTTTAGCAAGAAAATGAATTAGGCTAATTGGCCAAATTAATAACAATTTTGAGAGAAACTGTAAGTAAGTAAGTACATACATACTCCTGATTTAAAAATTAAATTAGTTTTCTCTATCTCTATTCTCTCTCTTTCTTATCTTTCTAATTAACTAACTAATCATTTTAATAAAGTAAATAAAACTCAATTTGTAAAAATAAAACTAAGAACTATTAAAACTTATTTAATTTATCATACATTTTAATGATTAATTATTATTATATCTATCTATATGTCTATCTATTGAGTCTCTATTAAATGGTTGCCTTGCATTAATTATGACCTAATTACCATTATATTTACTTTAAAAATCTAAAAATGCATATGAATGAAAGTAATTGCCAAAATAAATCTTTTAATATAACAATAATTTGAAAGAAAATTTTGACAATTTATGTAAATGAATAAGTAAATAAATAAGTGTTAAAATCTTTTTTTGTGCATATTTACAACTAAGTATATTATTGTCATCTATCTTGTTTATTTTTTCTTTCCTTTCATTTATATTTTAGCATTCTTAAAACAAAATATATGTTATCCTGTAAATTTTGATTGAACATTAGCGAAATCATAATATACAGTTAAGATAAAATATCTTTTGAATATTCTACAAGTGTATGGTAGGTAGAAGGCAATTCAATTTTTGTTTGAATTTGTTTTTTATAGATAGACATCAGTAAATATTTTATAATCCTTAATAAGCCCGATCAAAAAATAATTAATTAAAATTAGTAAATATTATAAATATATCTTTCACATTAGGTCAAGTAATAATTAAAAAATAGTTATTATGTCGGGATAGGAAACATAAACATAGAAGATTACCAACACTCGATTGATGAGAGGTATATTTCATATTAAAGAATGAATAATTTGTAATGTATAATCTATCATATTTATTTTAGAGAGAAAGGAGATAGATACAGTCTTATAGGAGTATGATGTCTAATGGAAGGAATCTAAATAAGGAGTAGAAGTCTAAGTAATACAATAATTTAATCATGATTTATTTACCTTAACTTTAAATTTTATCTACTTCAGTTTAGCTTCTAAATCAATAGTGAGAATAAAATAGAAAGTGTGGCTCATGCAGAAATAAAATTAGAAGAGAATTACCCATTTTCATAACCTCTGATTAGATTTAATCTCACAGTAAAATAGATATAATTTATCAAAATGGAATATTAGTTTATGATGAAAAATAAATTATAAAATAGCCAGGATAGTTTGCACTTTTCAATCATGACAGCTTTAAAGAAATAGATTACTACACTAACAAGACATACACTCCTAAAATGACTGTAGCAGATATAATTAAATTGTAAAATACTTATAAGCCGTTATTGATTAACCATGCAGTCAAATCTAATAAATAGGATTGCAGAATATGGAAAGAAAAACATATAAATAGGGGATAAAATAAAGAAGGAATCATTGTTCAATTTAGTTCACACTCTTCAATCAACACTTGGATAAACTTCTACAATTGCTTTCATTATACTTTTTGCTTGCTTATTTAGAATTCTAGCAGGATTAGGATCTTATTCTGGCTATTAAGATGGTAATAAAGTCAATTTTATAATTAAGAAAAATATTTATCTACTTATAGATTTATTTATAATTATCTTCCTATTAATTCAAATTAGCTCCAACATATGGAGATTACGAAGCTTAAAGACATTGGATGGAATTAACCCTAAATACCCCTCCTACCTAGTGGTATGTTGAGACTTTACATAATGACTTAGAGTACTGGAGAATTGATTATCCTCCCCTTAGTGCTTATGTTAGTTTATTTTTCGGATGGATAAGTGATTTAATAGATCCAAAATCAATGGAATTGTTCAATAGTAGGGGATATGAAGAGCCAAATCACAAAGTAGAAATTATTATTATAAAATTATCTGAAATATTTTAAAAATATTAATTAAAATTAAATTAGATTTATATGAGAATGACAGTTTTAATTAGTGATATCATCTTCTTTTTCACAAGTTTGTATTACGTTACAAAACTTGAATTAAATAAATACAGCTTTACTTTACGTTCCCTTTTCTATCTTCTTGCTTTGTTGTGTCCTCCATTTATTTTGATAGATCATGCACATTTCCAATATAATAGCTTCATGCATGGCCTCGTCTTATGGGCTGTTTATTATTGCTCTTAAGGCAAAGTAGTATTAGGAGGTATCCTATTCACATTAGCCCTCAATTTTAAGCAAATGGGTCTTTATTATTCTCTAGGTTTCTTTTTCTACATTCTTGGTTACTTAGCAGTAGATTCTGGTTTTAAGAGTCCTACAACTAATAAAGTAAAAGCATTATTTTAGTTTTAAATTAATTTTTAAATTGTTTATTTAATTATAAAAAGTATGACTTAGGATCTTCAGTTTATTTTATTCTTCGTATTGCATTTGTGGGCTTTGGTGTTATAAGCACTTTTGTTTTAATGCTCCTTCCCTGGATTACAGATAAATATTTACTCACTTCACTCATGTCTGCAATATTCCCAGTTCATAGAGGCCTCTATTAATTAAAAGTAATTATCCTCTAATCAAATTAATAATAAAATATCCTAATTTTAAAAAAATTATTATAGTAGAGTAATCATTATTTTTAACATAAATTAGGTAGCTAACTTTTGGTGTTTTTCAAATATTTTCATAAAGTGGACATAAATATTAGATTAGAAGGTTATAATTTTGATTTCAATTGCATTTACTCTAGCTGCTTCCTTGCCTAGCATATATGTAGTATTTATGAAACCTAAATACAAATATTTGAAATTTGCTTTGTTTAATATCTCTATGAGTTTCTTCTTTTTCTCATATCACGTCCATGAAAAAACTATTTTGATTCCTTTGGTATTATTTGTCCTCTGCATCAGATAAATGAATGTTTATTATCTTGACTTCGTTACTATCAGTTGTTTAACCTTATATCCTTTACTGAGAGAAGATAAGCAAACACTTTGTTGGTTTGTTATGACTTTAGGTAATTCATTTTATTTATATTCATTTTTATGTAATTAACATTTATTTATTTGTAAAATATTTAGCTCACCACATCTTTGTTAGAAAAACATTGAAGTATTTAGAAGCTCATGGTGTTATTAAAAAAGATTTATTACACTAATGCACTTTAATTTAAGAAAGTAAAGTCACTGATGTCTAAAATCCTAAAAGAACCTTAGATTAAAATAAGAAAATCAACTTATTAGAAAAGCTGATGGCTCTTACAGATTTATTCTATAAATCAGTTTTCCGTAAATTGATATACGTTTTATCAGTAATTGCTATAATAGCTGAAAAATATGTATAACCTCCTAAAAACTACCCATATTTGTTCTCACTCATTTATGCCGTTTTAGGTTTTGGATTATTTGCTTATGTCTTCATTTAGACTAATTTATTGATGGTTTATTCATACAAGCGCAGCTTTAAGAAAAAATCTAAATAAGATTGAATAAAAATTGTTGAAGATCAGACTTATAAAATAATAAATGAATAATTAATTGATCAATAAATAAATCAATTGATCAGGAAATTTCATTAAAATGTTCTTGAGTTATACAAAAATAAAAACTATTTAAAATTAATGTATATCTTTTTGTGAATAGATTTTGTGTTTTGTGTTTGCTAATAGTAGATTTTATGAGGTAAACTTAGTATTCCATTAATTAAATGAATAAAAAAAGAGGTTGATATAAATCAAGAAAATTCGATTTGATTATTAAATAACTTTTTTGGAACAAAACAAGAGGATACTCATTAAAGATAAATTAATCAGAAGTAAGCAAATCATAAACGTGAATAGGTTGTGTTAGTTAGATGGACTAGAATTTTTTAACTTAATTCGAAAAGTCAGTTGAAAGCGATTTACAAAAGTTAGGAGGTCAGCTTTATGAACATACTCAAAATTTCGTGTTTGTATGCAATTAAAGACACCCTCAATCTATCGATGAATATGTTGTATGTAGAAATTAGCGTGAAGCTTTCTTAAAACAAGAGATGACTAATCTTTCTTTGAGAATGAAATTTATCAAGCATAAAACTGAAGAATGTTGCGACATTAAAGGATACGATGGCATTGTTGAGTGCTCTGAGTAGTTCAAATCAAAACTCAACGAATTTTACTTATTAACTTTCAAAAATTTGAATAATTTCAATTGAAATATAAACCCGAGTGATTATTAGCAAAATGAAAGCTTTAATAACCAATCTAACACGTATACGTCTGTCTTCTATATAAATAAATACAACTTTTCCTATTAAGATAAGTGTCAAGGCAATAACCTCAATTGTACAAATTAATGATAATTTAGTAATGGAGCAGTCTCCTCCTCAGTTAAGATCAAAAGTTTATTTAAATATTTATAAAAAATTAGGTATTAAATTATTCATGTTTCTACTCAATTTGATTGTTTGTCTGTCTTTTCAATTTCCTTAAATATACAATAAAATCAAACTTTTAAATTCTTTTGCTTTTTGTAAAAAATATTTATTAATAGTAATCAATTGCTGAATACAAATTTTCTGTTTATAAACAGTATTTAAAATTAATTCGATTCTTTTAACATCTACCAATCAGCAGCATTCAATTTTTACCTTAATTAAAATTTATTAAAATTTACTCTCACTTTTAAGTTGGTGAACAAAAATCAAGCTGAATTCCTAAAGAATAAATAAAAAAAGCTAATTAATAAAATAATAAATATAATATTATAAATAAAAACATTATTTTGTATGAGGAACTAAATCGGTATCTTTAATAATTTATATTAAAATCAAAAAATAATTTTTAAAAATTAATAAAAACTAATAAATAAATACTTTCTAATTATATCTTATTAGTTATTACTTACACTATTTATTATCTTTATTATAATATTAATATCAAATATAAAAATTTTATCTGCCTTAATAATAAGAAAAAAGCAGGTATGTGTTAAAAATAATTTAGTAAAAAAACTGAAAATAATTATAAATAATTGTAATATTTTAGAAAATAATATTTATCTGTTAGTAATTTAAATAAATCAAAAAGCAAATTGTTATTCTCCACTCATTACTTCTTTTCCAAATTATATTATACAAAAATTATTTATTAGATAAGATTAATATTGTTTTGTTTAAAAACACTACCAATATATTATTAGATTAATTCTTTTTATTTTTGATAATATATTTTCATTAAAATTCCTTTAATTTCTTCCATTTTAATCCAAAAAAAAATATATAAAAATAATAAGGAATTAATTAATTAATTGAATATTTTAAAATGAAATAAGCTATTTATATAGATTATATTATTAATAGATTTATATACTTTAGTCACACTTTGAAACTTTATTAACACCTAGTTAGATAGATAAGATATGAATCAAATTTAGATGATTAATCATATTAGTATTTTTCACAGAAATTGATGGCTAAGAAACTATTTTGTAAAATTAAAAGAAAATTAATTAAAATCAAAGATATTTGTATAATTTAATATTGATCATAAATTAATTGCCTTAGTAAAATTGGAATAAATAAAAGCAAGTATTTATTTTCTAATTAAAGATTGAAATAGGTTAGTTATTCCAGCTATAAATTACCTAAAAACATAAACAACAAGCATAGTTGCTAATGAGACCTAGCAGTCTCCAGAAAGTTTAAAATGACAATAATTAGTAAAATAAATAAAAGCGAAAGAATGAAAATGGTTAACAGGAAATAAATGAGGAGATAAATGCTAACACATTGATGTTATTTTATCATCCATTATTCTAGGAAACGACTAAAAAATTTCTGTCAGCAATTTATTAGAAACAATCAAATGACATTTAGATTAAGTTTTTTTAGTTCATTGAATTGAATTTAAGAATTTAAAAGGCTTTGATTGATAAGTTTCAAGTAGAAAAAGCAATAGTTTCAGCTTTAAATGATTGGAATAGGGAATTGACATTATTAAATGTTTAGTAGCACTAACTTGATTCAAATAATATAAAACCTTTTGATTTGAAGTTTCACTATGAAAGTATTTTAGAAATATAGATGGGAGCATCCTTTTCAATTACTAATTATGCTAAGTTACTTGATAATTTGAAAGAGCATAAATCCTTTCTTTATAGTGAATATTGCATAAGTATTGAAGTTTTTTAGAAATTCCTTTTTGATATCAGCTGCAATTGGTGCTAATTCTATGACATTGAGATATTTTGTTTCTTTATCAATACCATTTTCTTACAAATAACCAAGGGACAAGATTTTCTCTCATGCTAGGTTAGATCGCTTAATTAGATTTAATATCTCTCACAGCCCTTTTTTAAGGAATTCAACCAAGTAAAGCATGTTTACAGCAGGTATATAAAAAAGAATTTGAAAACTAACTTCAAAGTTTGGTGTGAGTGGAACTTTTAAAGACTTAATGATATATGTTAAAGCCTTTTAATCAAACTAGGCAGGATATTTTCTGAAGACCCGCGTATTGCTGAATATCAAATGCTATTTAAAGATGCATTAGAAAATTTCAATAAAGAAATTATTTAATCAGCTGCCAAATCTTAAGGGATAGAGTCTCCTGAAATGAACTCTTAAAGTGTTGCAATGAAAGTGGATGGAAATTAAAATAATGATGCTTATGCAACATATGTAAAAAGTGGTATTAGGAAAATGTAATTCACTAAAAATAGGAGATCTCTTAGTGGATAGTAAAGAATTGACGAGAATTTAATGGATGAAGACGATAATGGTAGTGATGAGCTTTTAGATTAATTTGATTAAAGTAGAGGACTTATAGAAGAAGATGCACCAAATAAAATTTATTATCCTGATTCAGATAATAAAAAATAACCAATATCGAATGGCTAACTATGCCTAAATTAAATTGAAAAGAAAATAATATAAAAAAAGCTTAAGCATTTGAATAAAATTTTTGAAAAGTAAAGAAATGAAATCGATTAGGATTCAAACTCCTTAAAAGCTGCCTATAGGTAAGCTGAGAAATCAAATTCAAACGCATTCAAATACTTTCAAAAATTACTTCATTTTAAAAGGGAATAATAGAAAAAGTTTTTAAAGAACTTACCATATGCTATCACAAGTAAATCTCAAAGCCATCAATAAGAATTATCTCCTAATCGTGATTAAGAAAAGAAGAACTCTAATGAATCTAATGAAATGAGAAATAAACAAATCATAGAGGACTTTTACATGTCTAACTAAGGAAAATTAAGTTCCAATTAGAAAAATTAAATTCTAGATGAATTAACAGGTGAGTTTGACAGTAATTTGAGAATATAAAACCTCTCTAATTTATCTGATCAAATTTCTTCATAATACTAGGGAAAATAAAGATTTTTAACTAGCTCTATAAAGAAAAAATAGGATTAAAAATCTCCTTTATCATCTAATTAGAGCTTAATATCACCTTAATCTTAATCCTCCTAGCAAAACTAAAGATACTAATCAGCAAACACATCGAGAAATGGAGTTTAATGGGGTTAAACCTCATTTAAAGGAGATACATAAAGAGACTATTCTTAAGAAAAACTTTAAATGAAATCTAATAATTTCGATAACAGTGATTAAATTCTCCCTTTAGATCTGCATCAGATAGCTCTATCAAAAGCTCACTAAATTTCACCCTCTAGATAAAGAGATAATGTTTATGATAGCAACTCGTTAAATTCTTCATACAAAATTCACACAAATCCTCATAATTTAAATAGCTAATAAAATAAAATACTTTAGCATAGCAGACTATAACCAATGCCCTTAGTCTCTCCAAAGACGACGAGCGATTCTTAATTTAATAATTAAAACTCCTCAAATATATCTCGTAATAATAGCAATCAAAACCTTTATCATACCACCATAAATTTTAGTAACAATTCAAGTTTCAATTAAAATTATGGATAGAATATGAATTCTGAAGTGGAGAAGAGATAATTAACTGAAAGTAAACTATACACCACTAATTCTGAATTTGATTAATATACAATGTAAACTAACTAATAAACTCGTAATGTAAGAATTCACTCTGAACAAGATCACCTTTTTAGAAACACTAGCCATGATTCTAAATAAACATATAACTTATTCAGCAAAAGCCTCTTCAATTCTAGTAAAAATAAAAAGAAGATAGGGTTAGGGGATATCATAAACCTGAATTACTTATATAAACCCAATCTAACATTTAGCGGAGTATCATCTACCAAATAGAAAACCAAAGAAAGCTAGGAATTATCAATAGATATTAAGCCTTTAAGACCAGAGACTACTTAGCTGTAGAATAAAGTTGTTTAAAGCAGTGATAGGAAGAACTCCGTTGGATAAAAAGTGAGATCTCAAACAGTCGGATTAAACGAAGTTTACCCATAGGGATAATAATAACAACCAACCAAATAAAACTCTAATTTTAGATAGTTTACTGTATCTAAAGAAAAAAATTCAGATGTAAAGATAGACAATAACAACATATATTTAAAACCTATTTAAGCTCAGTTTACTACAAAGTATAGAAAATTAGTTAGTTAAAGTAGATACCTTTGGCAAAAATATCTAGTGGAGGATGATTTGTATTAAATAAATGATTATGATAAACTGAACTCTTTCTTTGATGATTTAAAAAATACTAAAAGTCATGATTAAATTAAATAAATTATCTAAAAATACACTAACAATCCTAATGTTTCAATTGAATCATAATAACACACAGAGAGATCAATATATTAATTTAAAATTCCATTTAATAGAAAGACTGATATTCCTAATTTGTAGGGAAAAAATATGAAAATAATTACAAAAATATGAATAAATTAAAGATTGTATGTATAATAAGTCCATGTGGTTATTGCAATTTAATAAAATATGTTTATTTTAAATAATTTCACCAAAATATTATAAAAATTTTTAATTATTTAGATTAATAATTCGTTAGCAATGGCAGTGATCATCTTTTTTTAATAAATTATAAGAATAAGATGATACAATCATTTTGATATTTTAATGATATTTGTATTTATTTAACCATATTATTATAAGTAGATGTTAAATTATATTAGTTGTTTAATTTTTAAATAATTTTTAAAACAATCGATATCAATTTGTTAAAATTAGCATCATTAGTTTTCTAGAGAACTTTATTAATAATGATTAAAAAAATCATGTCTTTCAATTCTTATTTAATAGATATTAGAATAATATAAAAGATAATAGATATTAGCTTAAATTTAAGGAATCAAATAGATTAAAAAAATAATAGGATTAGAAATTCAATATGAATTAATAATAGTAGTATTAAAATACTGAATTAAGTTCAGAATTCATTTAACTTTGTATTTAGAAAGGCCTCTAACCATTCTAAACTTTTATGTAGTTTAGAATGTTAAAAAAAAGGAAAGATTATACATTTTAACAGATATTAGGATCAGGAAGTTTTGGTGTAGTAATCTAAGCTTAAAAAGATGATAAGAAAGTGGCAATAAAGTGTATTAAAGTTGAAGGAAATCTTTAATTACTTTAGAATGAAGTTAATATAGCAAAGCAATTAAATAATAGAAAGTATTTCGTCTAAATTCTGGATGATTTTTATGAAGAAGAGATCAATACCTACTTTATTGTATCAGAATTATGTGATTGTATTATTATTAATAATTTATAATAATAAAATGGATATTTTGGCTACTATATTTAATTATATTAATTAGGTACACTTTCAGAATTAATCTATGAAAAGAAACATCAGTTTACAGAAAGACAGATATACTATTTGACCAAACATCTCTTAAAAGGAGTCAAAAAAATGTAAAAAAAGGGTGTTATTCATTTTGACATTAAGCCTGACAATATTATGTACTGCTCTTCTACTAAAGAATTCAAATTCAGTAAGATCTTATTTATAATAGTTAGCATAATCTTCCAAAAATTAGTTTTTAAAGATGAAATATTAATTAATATATTAAAATTAATAAAATAATTATTATATTTTTTTATCATAAAGTTGATTTTGGAATTTCAAAAATTGTAAAAGATAAATCAATAGAATAGACTCAAACAGTTAATGTATTTAATTATAAAGTTTAATGAAAATAACAAAAAATTATTTTTGTAAAGAGTTAAGGATTTGGTACATATTTCTATATGTCTCATGAAGTTAGAAACAATATTCCTCCATACAGCTACAAAGTATTAAATTAAAATTTTAAAATTCTAAATAACACAATAACATATTTATTTAAAAGGTTGATGTATATTCTTTAGGAATTACTATTTTAGAAATTATGTTAGGAAGAAAAATTAAATTTGAAGAAAGCTTCAGTCTTCGTTCTGATGGATATAATTTAATAGTTCCAAAATAGATTTTAGAAACAGAATTTTCAAAAAGAGTAATTTCCAATATGATTAGATAGCATCATGTAGATAGAATGAGTATCGACTAATTATTAAAAGAATTAGAAGAAATAGAAAAATCTGAGTTATTTTTAGGAATACCGATTAAAAATAATAATAGTAAAATAGCCTAATAGATTGTAGATAAACAGTTAAAGTAAAATATTGTATCAAGCTATGATAAAACTAAATTATCTACAAATTTGTTTTCCTAAAGAATGATTCCTGTACTTTCTCAATATCATAACATCAATTGGCTCCTTTTGTATTTAGGGTAATTATAACTGATTTTAAATTTATTTTTATTTATTTTATCTAAACTTATGTTAATAAATATCTTAGTAATTAGATAAATAATTAGATTTTTTTATTTTTTTAAATTACAATTAAGCAAAATTATCTCAAGTTAACTAAATTACTGTTATTCCTCATATATTTTGACCATCAAAATTGAAATTTTAAACTTTGATAAATTAATTTGAGAGAAATATAATCAATGTTTATTTAGTACTAAGTGGGTTCAACCTTTCTATATCTAATATATTATTGACTTATTATATTTTTAAAAAATATTATAAGTAATTTCTTTTTTTTTGCTATTCTTGCTTTATTTTTAATCTGGATAGATATTTATTAATTTTAATTGTTTTCCAATATTTTATTTTAGAATTTTTCTAGATTATTAATATATCCTTCAAAGGTAAGAAATCTCTATGTGCAAAAAAAACTAAATATTAATACATGAAATAAATAATAATTTTTAAATTAATTAATTATTATATTAATAGTAAACTAACATTTTTGTATAAATGATAAAAGCTAAAATCAAATCAGTGATGAAGGTACTACTAAATTAGGAGAAGGTTTATCTAAACTCATCAATCTGACTCAGTTAACTTTATATCTATAGTAATTAATTAGTTTATATAATAAAAATTGAGCAAAAAACAATTTTTTTTTTCTATAAATAATTTGCTAAAATTTCATAAAACTAACATTTTTGTATAAATGATAAAAGCTAAAATCAAATCAGTGATGAAGGTACTACTAAATTAGGAGAAGGTTTATCTAAACTCATCAATCTGACTCAGTTAGATATAAGTCTATCGTAATTAATTAGATTATAAAATATAAATTGAGCAAAAAACAATTTTTTTCCTTTAAATTATTTGCTAAAATTTCAGAAAACTAACATTTTTATATAAATGATAAAAGCTAAAATCAAATCAGTGATGAAGGTATTACTAAATTAGGAGACGGTTTATCTAAACTCATCAATCTAACTAAGTTAGATTTATATCTAAAGTAATTAATTAGTTTATAAAATATAAATTGAGCAAAAAACAATTTTTTTTATTTAATTTATTTGCTAAAATTTCAGAAAACTAACATTTTTGTATAAATGATAAAAGCTAAATTCAAATCAGTGATGAGGGTACTACTAAATTAGGAGACAGTTTATCTAAACTCATCAATCTGACTCAGTTAACTTTAGGTCTAAAGTAATTAATTAGTTTATAAAATAAAAATTGAGCAAAAAACAATTTTTTTTTACTTAAAATTATTTACTAAAATTTCAAAAAACTAACATTTTTGTATAAATCATAAAAGATCAAACCAAAACAGAGATTAAAGAACTACTAAATTAGAATAAAGTTTATCTAAACTCTATAATTTAACAAATAAATAAATAATTTTTTGAGTAAGTAAATTGAAATTTCCTATCACCTTAAATGAATTTTGTATTTTATTAATTTATTAAAATTTGAATTTCGTCATAAATATTTTATACTTTTATTTATATTTTTTAATAATAAATTGAAGTTTTTATTAAATGAATAAGTCTCATTTCTTTTTATTATATTTTTTTTATATCTATTCATTCAAGAGTCATAGAACAATAGGATTTTCTAGAAGGAAAAAGCTCACAAAAAGATATTTTATAGAACTAAATAAATTATCTATTTATTAGGGGTTATATCACTTACCCTTCCTTTTACATCTATATTTTTTTATAAATTTTTTTCTTTGGAGAGAAAACTAAGATGAATGAGCATTAAAAAAAAGTAAATGAGCAAAACGATGAAAAAATGAATTTTATTATTAATAAGTTAAGAGATAATAAGCGTGGAATTTTATCATTGGTTTTTATTGGCTTAATTTTGAATCCTTAATAATCCAAATTCCATTTAATTATCAAACCTTAAATTTTATTAATTATTTGTTGGAAATATAATAAAGTAGAAATAATAGAGTATTAAAATAAATGTAATCATAGTATTTCCAAAATGTAAATACCATACTATTAAAATAATGTTAAAAAATTATACCATTATCTAATTAAAAGTTGATTAAGCAAAATTAGCTATCAGATTATTCAACATTAGATTTTAGGTAAATAAATATAATTTCCTTTTATCTCGTTATTAAAGGTAATTTTAATTTCTAATATACAATTTTAATATATTAGGGGATATGAGATAGGATCTTAGGGTGCTTTTGATTTAGGATCTAGATTAGGAAAGAGCACATAACTTACTACATTATCTATTAGATTAGAGTAAAATTTAATAACATTTTTATTTTCTTTCACTTTTCAATATAAATTTATTTATAAAAGGAAAAATAATGTTGCAGATAAGGGTTTATCTGGTTTAGGATCTGGATTCGGAAAGTGCTCAAAACTTACTACATTAACTTTATATTTAAAGTAAAATTGAATATATTTTTATTCCTTTCATCTTTTCCATATAAATGTATACTCTCTGTTGTTTTACTTTTAATTAATTCACTTTTTATTTTTAAAAGGGAAAATAATATTGGATATTAGGGAGTTAGTGATTTAGCATCTAATTTAGGAAATTGTTCATATCTTACTAAATTAACTCTTGAATTATAGTAAAATATTCCATTACTTTTAAGTTTTTCTTATTTTCATTTCATATTTATTTCCACAATTTTGTTATTTTTACTCTCTTTATGTATAAAAGATAAAATAGATTAAGTGATTAGGGAGCTTAAATTCTAGTAACTGAATTAGTAAAATGCTCATAACTTACTACATTAAAGCTAAATTTAAGGTAAAATTAATTTTATATTTTTATATTCTCTACCACTTTTTATTACAAATTTATCTCTCTATAAACACATTTTACTTAATACATTAAATTTAAAAGTAAAAATAGCATTTAAGATTTTTGTGCTCGTAATTTAGGGTCTGCATTAGGAAATTGCTTATAACTTACTACTCTAACTCTTGATTTATAGTAAAATTTTATCTTATTTTATTTTCTTCCACTTTCATTTTCAAATCTATCTAAGTTTTGTTATTTTACTTAAATGATTAAATAAAATAGGGGAAATTGCATTGAGGATAATGGTGCTTCTGGGTTGGGGTCTGGATTAGGGAACTGCTCAAAACTTACTACATTAGCTCTAAATTTGAGGTAAAATTTTATAATTTTTATTTTCTTGCATATTTATGCTCTCTATTTTTCATATTTAAATAATTAACTCTTCAAAAATAAAGGAAAAATAAATTTGGAGATTAGGGTACTTGTGGTTTAGGATTTGGATTAAAAAACTGCTCATAACTTTGTACACTATTCCTAAATTTGAAGTAAATCATTATTTATTATTTTATTTTTTTGCACTTTTCATTATTCTCTTTATTATTTTATCTTTTGCTTAATACACTCTTCTAATATAATAGTGATAATAAAATTGGATATGAGGGTGCTAGTGTTTTAGGATCTGAATTAGGAAATTGCTAACAACTATCAGAATTAACTCTAATTTTGAGGTTTAATTTTATTCCACTTCTCATTACAAATTTATTCTCTCTTGTTATGTTAATATTTTACTCTTTAAATATAAAAGATAAAATATCATTGGTGGAATATGTAGGTATGAGCTAATTCACAATCCAGTTACTGATGATAAAATATAGATCCCTATTAGAACTAGATTATAGGGTGGCTTTGGTTTAGGATCTAGAATAGAAAATAGCTCATAACTTATTGCATTATCTTTAAACTTGAGGTAAAATTTTATTTATTTTTATATTTTCTTTCACTTTGGATTACAAATTTATTCTCTTTATATTGTTAATCTTTACTTTATACATCTTTAAAAACTATAGGAAAAATAAAATTGAAGATTAAGGTGCTTGTGATTTAGGATTTGGATTAGGAAATTGCTTATAACTTAATAAATTAACTCTTGAATTATAGTAAAATATTAATTTATTTTTAGTTACTTCTGCTTTTCTTTCATTACAAATCCATTCTCTCTATTTTATTATATTTTAATTGATTAACTCTTTGTTTATAAAAGAGAAAATAAAATTGGATATTTGGGTGCTTGTGGTTTAGTATCTAAGCTTGGAAATTGTTCATAACTTACTAAATTTACTCTAAATTTATGGTAAAATTCAATTTATTTTAATTTTCTTCCATTTTACATTTCAAATTTATTCTTTGTTTTATTATTTTTACTAAACCCTTTAAATATAAAGTGGAAATAGAATTGAAGATTAGGGTGCTTGTGGTTTAGGATCAGGGTTAAGAAATTGCTCATAACTAGCTGAATTAACTCTAATTTTGTCGTAAAATATAATATTATTTGTATTTTCTTCCACTTTTCATTACAAATTTATCCTCTCTTTTTTGCTATTTTTACTTAATTAACTCTTTAATAATAAAAGTGGAAATAGAATTGGAGGAAAAGGTGCTAATAGTTTAGTATCCGGATTAGAAAATTGCTCTAAACTTACTAAATTAACTATTAATTTAAAGTAAAATTTAATATTATTTTCTTATACTTTTGATTACAAATTTATATTCATAATTTGTTATTTTTATTAAATTAACCTTTAAATATTATAGAGGAAATAGAATTGATGATTATGATGCTCCTAATTTTGGATATTATTTGAGTAATTGCTCTTAACTTACTAAATTAGCTTTAAATTTGAAGTAAAATTTTGTATGATTTCTATTTTCCTCCTTATTTATTCTCTCTCTCTCATTTTGTTATTTTTTGCATTATATTTTAAATAAAAAAGGGATAATAGAATAATTTTGTGTGGAGCTTGTGAATTAGGATCTAGATTAAGAAATTGCTCATAACTTACTTCATTAACTCTTGAATATTGGTATAAATTTAGAATACTATTATTTTCTTCTTATTTTCATTCTTTTAAATTATTCTTTTTACTTTTTTATGTTTTATCTTTAACTATAAAGGACAAATTATTCTGTCTATTTCGGTGATAGTGATTTAGGGTCTCACTTAGTAAGTTACTCTAAACTTACTAATTTAACTCTTGAGTTAAAGTAAAAATTTTTTCTATTTCTATTCTCTTGAAATTTTCATTCTGCAAATTGATTCTCTCTATTTTTTTATTTTTATTCAATTAAATCTTTAAATATAATAGGGATAAACTTATTGGAGATGAAGTCGCTTCTGGTATAGGATCTGGATTAGGAAATTGCTCATAACTTACTAAATTAAATCTTCAATTAGGGTAAAATGTTATATTATTTATACTTTCTAAGATCTTACTTACATCACTAATTTATTCTCTCTATTTTTTTATTTTTTACTTTTATAACTAACTAAATATAAAGGAATAATCGTATCACGAATAAAGGGGCTTGTTATTTGGGATCTGGATTAGGAAATTGCAAAAACCTTACTACATTATCTCTAAATTTGAGGTAAAATGTTTGATAAATTTTATTTTCTTCCTTTTTTCATAACAACATTTATACTTTCTATATTTTTACTTCTATAATTATTAACTTTTAAAGGCGAAATAGTATTGATTGTATAGGTGCTACGGGTTTAGGATCTGGAATAGGAAATTGCTCATAACTTATGACATTAACTCTTAACTTAAAGTAAATTATATCCTATATTTCAATTTAACATTACAATTAAGAATTTATTTTACTATTTTTTACTAATTTAACTTAAATATAAAGGAGAAGCGGAATTAGAGATGAAGGAGCTTGTGGTTTGGGATCTGGATTAGGAAATTGCTCAAAGCTTACTACATTGACTCTAGTATTAGAGTAAAATTTTATAATATTATTGTTTTCTTCTACTATTCATTACAAATTTAATATCTCTATTTTTATTTTTATATTAATTCTTTTAATATTTAGGAAAAATAATATTGGACTTTATGGTTATTATGGTTTAGCATCTGGATTAAATAATTGCAGATAACTTACTACTTTAAATCTAGAGTAATTCTAACATTTGAGATTATTTTATATTTTCTTTCATTTTGTTAATATTTAAACAAAATATAAATTGTATTTAAGAGGATAATATTAATTTTTAAATATATAAAAATTAAGCGATAATATACCAAAATTCTATCAAAAGTTAATGAAAATCATAAAATTAGTGAAATATATTGAAATGTATTGGTAAAAATTATAATTTATTTTATAATCATCATTTTAAATTTAAAATATCCTTTTATATTATTTTAAGAATCAAATATTAGTAAGCAATGAAGTAAGAATTTTCAAACTCAGAATAAATATATTCAGAGTAGACTCACCAAACACATGAATAAAATTCTTAGTTTGATAATATAAAATTTAAAACAAAATATGTATTTTTTTATTTTTTTAAGTCTAATATTTAAATAATTTCTAGCTTCTTCTATAATTGAAATTTTTATGTGGCAAAAGCACTTAAAGCATAAAAATGTATAACACTTTCTATGGGACTATTATTGAATCATATGAATTCTCTACCCTATAATTAGTATACAACATATATATTAATGTTTTAGAAAATAAGTAGTGATTATCTCTAAATAATTATTAGTAAGATTTTATTTTATAGATCCTAAAAAATTTGGGTCTATACAAATGATGGGAATCTAAAAAAATTCTATTTTAGATTCAATTAATAAAATTAAAAAATTATTTTAAATACTTTAATAGATTTTTTTCAATTTATTTATTTATTTTGATTTGATAGACTATAAGATTTGAAACGAAATCAATTAATTTGATTAATTATTAAATAATTTTAGATATAAACTAAATAGAGCTAAAAAGAAGATTCAAAATAAATAGTTAGAAAAGATTATAATTTAGTAGAAGGCTTCAATTTTAGATTCTTGGACTTAATTTGAGCTTTTTTAATTGTTTGATGAATAAATGAACCTCTAAACAAAAATCAAAGTGTAAAATTGAGGGATGCTTTGAAGAGATTACTAGGTTTGTTATGTGTAATACTGCGACAACAATACTAATATGTTTAATCACATCAAAAAATACCATAAAGAGATCCATTATTAAATGAAAGAAGATAATGAAGATGAGTAATAAAGCAGGCTTGATTCATTTATATGTAGCTCATAAGGATTCAGAATTAATTGCATTTGATTGAATAATGATTACTTTAGATAATTAACTTGAATTTATTATTAAAAATATTGGTTTTTGCAATTTAATGAATACAGTTATTTAAACTACCTTATAGAAAAACTATTTCATCAAAAAAATCAGATATTTATAATATATTTTAGCATTAATTTAAATTGCTAGTAAATATAAATGGTTATTTATTTTTGAAGAGTATAATTTACGTATGATAACAAATAATTACATAAATCAGCTATAAATAATATATTATGGCATTTATAAGATATAGAAGAAATATGAATTTAATTATAAAATTTGTAAAACCTAAAAATTGTTAACTTATACCTAATTATGTATATAGAAAAGGTTATATTTATTAAATAGTAATCAAATCGACTCTTACAAAAATTTAAAAAATTAGAGAGATTCTTAAATATTTTTTAGAAGTTAACAAAGGATTTACTGTAATAAATAAATATACATATATGATATTTTTTCAATCTATTTATTTGATGAAATAAACTCCATTTTATTTATTTTATGAATTCAAACTTATTTTTTAAAAGGTAAAATAAATTAAATAAGAAATTTATGTTAGTTTTTACGTTAATAAGTTATCAATCTAAGAATTTTCATTAGTTTAGATTTGAAAATGAGATCATTCTTTAAACTTTATTAAATTTAAAGTTAAACAATAAATATTATTAATAAAAAATAATAAAATAATCTAAATATATTAGGAACAATAATAACAATATTATAAATTCTACCTTAAATTAAGAGATAATTGAGTAAGTTTTTAGGAGTTTTGTAAGCCGGATATTAAACCAAAAGCACCTAAATCTTCAAAATTATTTGCACTTTTATATTTACAGATTTACATTATAAAATACAAAATTTAATAATAAAAGGTGGTAAACAAGAAAAAATTATTACTTTAATTCAAGATTTAAAGTAGTAAGATTTGAAAATTTTCCTAATCCAGATCCTAAAATGCAAGCACCTTAATCTCCTATGGTATTTTTGCTATAAAATATAAATAATGATATAAGAAAATGATTATTTAGCATTCTTTCATTTAGAATAAAATGATAAAATAAAAATTTACTATAAATTGAGAGATAACGTAGTTAGCAGCTAGCATCTCTCTAATTCACATACTAAATTAGAATTCCTTAATATCCAATACTATTCTAACTTTAATTTTAAAAGATTAAATAAAGAATAAAATAATAGAGAAAATTAATTTCAAAATAAATTGTACAGAAAATAATAATACCAAATAATTTACCTTAAATCTAGAGTAAGAGTAGAAAGTTTTGAGCAATCTGCTAACCCAGCTCCTAATCTACAAACTCCTTAATCTCCAATAGTATTTAAACTTTTAAATTTAAAGATTTAAGTAAATAGAAGTAATTAAAATGGTAAAAAGTTTAACCTTAAATCAAGTGATATTTTGGTTAGTTTTTATAATTATTTTAATCCTTATACTAAACCAGAAGCACCCACAAATTCAATAATATTTTTACTTTATATTGAAAGAGTGAAATAAAAATAGCAAAATGAATAGATTAAACTTGAAGTAAAAATAATAAAAAATTTTACCTCAAATCTAGATCTAACGTGGAAAGTAACTAAATTTTTTATAATTAAGATCCTAAACCACAAGTACCCTTTTCTCCAATTTTATTTTTGCTTTATTTTTTATAGAGTTAATCAAAAATAAAATAACATATAGCATAAATTTAAAATGATAAGTTCGGAAAATAAAAGTAATTTTAAATTTACAACAAATTGAGAGATAATACTCTAAGTTATGAACAGTTTGCTAATCCAAAGGCTAAATCACAAGCACCTTAATCTCCAATATGATTCCCCCTTTTATTTTTACATATTTAAAGATAAAAATGATTTATAGAGAGAATAGATTTAAAACGAAGCTAGAAAAAATATTAACATTTGATAAACTTTTACCACAAATTAAGAGTTAATGTAGACAGTTATGTGAAATTTCCTAGTGCAGACCCTAAACCACAGGCACCTTTATCTCCAATGCTATTATTACTTTTTTTATAAAAATTGAAGAATAAATAGCTAATATGAGAAAAATAATTTTAAATTTAAAAAAAATAATGTTAAAACTGTTTTACTCTAACTTGAGGGATAATGTAGTAAGTTAAGAGGAATTTCCTAGTCCCCATGTCCCTTAATCTCCAATACTATTATAACTTTTAAATTTAAATAGCTTACTAAAAATATCAAGATTAAATAAAAATAAAATGGAAAGGAGAGAGTAAGCGAGGATAAACAGAATTCTACCTTAATTGAAGGATTAAATCAGAAATTTATTAATTTTATGACAATGCAGAGATTAAATTATAAGCACCCTCATATTCAATATTGCACTTACTTTTTTATTTAATAATTTAAATTAATAATAACTGAGAGAAAGAATATTTTAAAAATAAAAAGGGCAGAAGATAAAGAAAAATGTTGTTTACTTCAAATAAAGTGATAAGGATTTGAGTTATAAGTAATTTTTAATCTCAGAACCTATACTACAAGCACCCTCATTTAAAATACTATTTTCCCTTTGATATAAATTTAAAAAATACCAAAATTAAAAAGAATAAATTTAAAATGAAATGTTGAGAAAGAGTAAAAAATAATTAGAATTTTACATTAAACGAAGGTTTAAAGTTGAAATCTATGAGCAATTTCTTAATCCAGATACTAAACCGTAAGCACCTTCTTATTCAATGCTATTTTCGCTTTTATTTTTACAGATTTAAAATGATAATATCAATAAAGAGAATAATTTAGAAAGAAAAGTGAAGAAAAAATACTTTAAATTAAGATTTAATGAATTAAGTTAAGAGCAATTTGCTAATCCTGATCCTAAACCACAAGCTCCTTGATTTTCTATATTATTCCAACTTTTAAATTAAAAAATTTAAGAGTAAATTAACAAAATAGAGATTAAAATTTTGCAATTAAAAGTGGTAGTAAATATTAATAATAATAAACTTTTACTATAAATTAAGATCTAATGAATTAAGTTATTAGCAATTTGCTAATCCAGATCCTAAACTACAAGCACCCCTATCTCCAATACCATTTTTCCTTTTTAAATTAATTAATTTAAGAGAGAATTACAAATAAAATAAATAAAAAAATATAAGTTAGTAATGAGAAATTAAAGGTGATAAAAATGATCTAATATTTTACAATAAAGTGAGAGTTAAAGTTGTAAGCAACTAACAATTTCTTAATCCATTTCCTAAACCACAAGCCCCGTTATCTCCAATTTAATTCCAACTTTTTATTTATAAAATATAGGAGGAAAAAATAATAGAGAGATTAAATTTTAAAAAAAATAAATTATTAAAAAATAAAGTAAATTGTTGTACTCTAATTAAATTTTTAACGTAGTAAGTTAAGAGCAACTTGCTAATCCAGATCCTAAATTGCAAGCACCTTTGCTTTCTATCCTATTCTAACTATTATGTTATTTTTAAGGATTTAAGCAAAATAACATAGTAATAAATAATAAGAGCTTAGATGATTAAAGAAATTACTAATATTACGATAATTATAGAGTTAATGTAGTAAGTTATGAACAATTTCTTAATTCAGACCCTAAAATAAAAGCACCTTTATCTCCTATTTTCTTTCCCCTTTTTAAAAAAAGTAAACATTGTTTATCTTAAAATAAAATTAAAGTATTAATTTACATCAAAACTAAAGTTTTATTATCTTTTTTATATTTTTTAATTAACTTTAAAATGAGAATAATAGAATTATTTCAATTATTATTGAATAATTAGTAACTTACTTTATCTGCAATATTAGCTATCATGTTTAATAAGAGAATATTTTTCTTATTATAGTTATTTAATTTTGATTTAATTAGAAATTTTGATAATTCTTTAAATCTTGCTTACAATTTGATAATTGTTTATTAGTATTTTATAAGATAATTCTTTAAATCTTGCTTACAATTTGATAATTGTTTATTAGTATTCTATAAGATTTAGAAATTATTATAATATTTATTTTAAAATATATAAATAAAATAGGTATTAAATAAAAGAATGAGCCAATACACATGCCAAAATGATAAATACTCAAATTTCTCATATTTAATAAATAACCCTAATTTTTAAAATAAGATTATTTTAAAACACAAAATTTAAACACTTCAAATAATCCAACTGGTACCACAGGTATTAGTAATTGATAGGCTACAGTAACTATGATTTATTTTATTAGACTCTCCACATAAAAAATATATAGATAAATAAACAAATTATTGAAAAGCATATTTATTTAACCTAAAAGCATGTAGTTCTTTTAAATATAGTGTTAATAATCTTACTATTACATATGTAATAAAAATTGCTAATTATTATTTAAAAATTTAATTGGGCTTAATTCAATATTAATAATTTAACTAAGATGTAATTTGTAGAAACTAAGACTTTAATAATAGTGATAATTCTTTTCTTACCTAAAATAACATTACAATAATAAAACAATGAAAGAATAGTCAATTCTGTGTACTCCCCATTCTATTTAAATGTATTTGAATATAGTTAATAATAAGGTTCTCCTTTGAAAATAAAGGTGTCTCAGGAAAGCGAATAAGTATTTGTTGCATCTGGTTATGGAGGAATCATAATATTGAGTGAAAATGGAAGCTAAATATTGCTTTAATAAAAATTACCAGACTAATATATAAATTCATTTGATATCAGTAAAAATGGAAGGATTCTTGTTATTGGTTAAAAAACTCTTTTTTCTGTTTATAAATATTATCAGATAATAGATAATTCTACTTCAACTCAGCCCTTCATCCTTATTAATTAAGTATAATTAACTACAGAAATTTTTGACATTATTTACTCTGAAAGTAAGAATATTATCATCGCAGCTGGTCTAAGTGGCATTATCGTTGTTTATGATACTTTTAATCTAACCATAATTAGAGAAATTGCTAGATATGACACTAAATCCCCATAGATTACAAGTATTTATTTTTCAGTTGATGAAAAGTGGATTTATATGAGTTGCGATATAGTAGGAGTAATTGTTTTGTAAATTAACGTTGAGAGAGTTTCCAATCAAATTAAGTGTTAATTGATTTTAGCCGCTTAAGGAAAAGGCTATAGAAAAAGCTGGTAAGTTATTGCCACAAATGATAATGAATATATTTATGAAATTGAAAATTGGTTTGGAATTTATTACGCTCATAACATTTAAACTTTAAGCAGTAATCCTTAAGATTTTCCATTAACCCTTGAATTCAAAGCTTATTGGCCTCTTAAAAATATAAACCCTGTTTGTAATGTGTTACTTCTATCTTAAGACAATAATTTATTATTTGTTGGAGTTCGCTCAATCGGAATACTTATTTTTGATATTAGTTAAAGAGAAAATATATAATTCTACTAACACATCTAAATAGATGGCCTAGCCACATCTGCGGCGTTATCAAAGAATGAAAAGTATCTTTATTATTCTAATTCTCTAAGTGTTTTCACATTTTAAAATTCTATTCCTAATTTATAGAATAACTACCCTAATACTTTTAATGTTTAATAATCACTTTTAACAGAAATGCAAGGGATATATAAATGGAGGTGCTATGTTGATTAATCTAATTAATATTTCATTGGTGCATTTGATTATGCTGGTCTATTCATTATTCCTTTTTATAATGATCCACTTCGATTGAATCCATCAAAGTAAACTTTTCTTAATATAGAAACGGATTCTATAGTAGTAACTAAAAATAATGAATATCTTCTGATACCTTCTCTTTACTCTTAAAATCTGATAAATATTTTTAGGATTGCACCAACAAAAGATGATCCAGATATTTCTCTAATAAAACCTAAATAAGTTACAACATATAATATTACAACTGTTCAAATGGCTGAGTAACTAATTTTTAGCAAAGACCATAAATATGCTATACAAACATATTAAACAGGCATGCTATTCTTAAATGTTACAGATATTTTAAATATTAAGACTCTTTACTATTGGCCTAACCCTTCTTCTATGATAGGAGAAACTGGAGGAGGAGCTATAACTGATGACAATAATTGGGTATTAGGTACTATTAGGAATTATGGATTATTTGTATTAGATGCAAGAAATAAGACAAATTTAATCCTAGTAGATTTTATGGAAACTCTTGGAGGTGAGAGTATTGCTTTATCTTAAATAAATTCTACAATAGCTTATCTAATGGACGGTGCTAGAGGTTTTGCTATTTTAGACTTATCTCACCTTCCAAAATTAGTAATAATTTCAAGAGTTGCTTTGCCTGGTTGGACTTAATTTGGTATTCCTATTCAAAATGATAAATTTATATTAGTTTGCTAATAAGATGCGGGTATGCTTACCTTAATTGATATTTAGGATAAATAAAATCCAATCATCCTCAGTACCTATAAAAAGGGAAAACAATTTGCTATCTCCATATGCACAACAAATGATGAAAAGTATGTCTTTATCACAACCCCTTAAGGTATTATTTCTCTTCCGCTCTACAGCAAGGTGTTAATTCATACAGAAGTAAGTGAATTGGTATTCTCTCAATATACAGGAAGTAAAACAGTAAAAAGATTTGAATTAGACTTATAATAAAATAAGTAGCCAAGTAATGCAGAATATGTTTTTAAGGTAGGTTAGATTATTTAATTAAATTTCGTTATATTGTATCCTGAAGATGAGGATATGAACATTAAATCAATCAAAGTCTACAATTCAGATCAAATATAAGACATACCCTTTTACATGAAATATGATTCCTCTTCTTACACTTTAGTCATAAATGTTGATAAACTTGCTTTAGGCGATAAGAGAGACTCCAATAATTTAAATATAATACTGATTAAAACAGCATTACCTTTATCTGCAAATTCATTTATTTATGATAAAAATGATGAATCTGATCTCGGAGTGACTAATGAATAGCAAGGAGCTGAGATTCTTTAATATTTAATAAATAGAAACTATCTTGATTCTAAAAAAACAATTCAGGAATATATAGACCCAACAATAGTCTTTAAATTTGATGAATTCTTTACATTGCAATTTAAGAATTATATTTCTAAATCTATTACCAATTTTGATTTATATTTTTAACAAGTGGAGAGTAAAATTAGATTGACTCTTATGAAATCATCCTTCATAAACCCATTTAAATTCTTTGTAAAAACTTCTCTATTTCTTAATTTCTATAACCCTCAAGAGTATATTTCTAGTCCTCAATACGAATTAATAAGCGTGTATTTATAAGTGACTTAAGGAGGTAAATTTGTTTAAAGGGAGTACCCAGGCGTAATTAGCTCTACTTCGGAGTCAGGAGATTAAATAAAAATAGAAGGTTCTTTAGTAAATGTAAATAGAGTATTAGAATAGAAGATTATTTTTTCTAATTATGAAAACAATTCAAAGAAGTAGCTATCGAATCTAGTAGTAACTATAACTATCATCGATGATATTAATTATCCACTAATAATCAAAAAGCAAATAAATGAATGTCATTTTTTGATTTAAAAATAATAGCTAGTTGTCCACCTACCTTTACAGTAATAAATAGATAAATAATTCTAAGATTCGATTGCATATATAGAGACAGATATTTCTATTTAATTCTCGCAGCAATCATTCTTTGTTGCTGATTCAACAAATATTAAATATAAAATCTAAGTTCAATCAAGAGGCGGTGGTGATAATAGCAGCAGTAGCAGTGGTGATGGTTATTATAATTTATCACCTGATTTTTGGTTATAGTCTTAAGGAGATTAATAACTCAATTACTATGGAAAAATCCTCTCTCGGTAATTCAAAGAAGTTTTTAGATTTAAAGTTATTGCTGATGATGGTTATACTAAGGTAGAAGATTTTTTCGAGCTGAAAGCCTATGGTGTACCTTTTCTTTATTTGGTTAATCTCCTACTGAAAATTCTAGGCCCATTAATTGCAATATTTTAGATCATATATAAAAGATCAATATTCTTCAATATGGTTTATAGAAGGAGTGTTAGATTTTAAGATGAAACAGCTTATGTTGGCGAATACTATAATAAAAAAATTATAGTTTTAGGTAAAGTATTGAGTGATGCTTAATAAATTGTATCTACATTGATTTAAAAAACTAATTAAGGAAATAACTAATTGAAGATTAAGGTTACAAAACTTTAATAACACAATGTAGAAAATTAAGGAGAGGAGAATTCTTAAAATTCTACGTATATCACAAACTTACAATCTCAGTTTATGAATCAACAATCTAAGATTTCTGTCATTAAAAAAGAAAACCTAGTTAAATAAAATGGAGACAGTAGTTGTGGAGAGTAAAACATCAACTTTACCATGTTATCAACCTAGAATTTTAATTCTTTAAAACGATTACCATAGATTTCCTTTTAAAAATAAGTATTCTCTAGAAAAGTTTAGAAGAGACTATCAATTAAGTAGCCTCATTAAATCTCTACAAATAGCGAAAGGGAATTCTTAAAAAAGAGTGGTTGCATCTGCATGCAAAACGTGATTCAAGCAATACTTAAGCATAATTTAACATTTGGGTTCAATAGCCCTCTAAAAGGCTCGTGCGATTATACAGATGATTTGAAGAATACAGATTCTAGAATATTTAGAGCAGTTAAATCTTTTATTGCTCGTCACTTTCTATAACTGGATAAGAAATCCCATTAGGTATATAATCACATAAAAATGTATTCTATTAAACATTTAAAAAAGCCTAAAAAAGAGTGGTATAAAAGTTTTGTGACAACTCATTATAACGAAGATTACCATCAAGATTAAACTTTAGTCATCTTCCCTCAAATGGATTTAGACTACAGAAATATTATTTTAGTTTTAATTAATCTCGGTGTTCTCGATAGTTTTTCTAAGAATATTTCATCATTTGAAGAATTATACACAGTTCTAATGAAAAAGAATGCAGGTATTAATTTATATATTATCAGAGAAGTCCTTTTTGCAGACACATTAGGGTTTACTTCTTATAATCCTTCCTGCTTTAAAGTAGCCTAAGGATAATCTATTCATCTTCACCCTTATTAAATTAAATCAATATAAGCTTACAAACAAATCCAATTTAACAAATTTTATAGGCCAATTCTGTCATTCTTTAATCTAGAATTTAAGAAATATGGTGTCTCTAAAAATATGAGATTGCCTACATGGTTGTCTTTAGACTAAAAGCATGGAGTCATTTTATTCAAAGGAACTCCATCAAATTTAGATATAGAAGAGTTCTTAATCAGAATTTATGATACAGGCGACTTTGTTGTAGAATCTTTTTACTTAAAAGTTATTCCAAATCCGAATAAACAAGATTATAATACTCAGGTATCGATTCCTGATGAAGATAATAATATAGTAAACAACATTTAATAATGTGAAAACAATAGCTTTTTACCAAGTTCTCCTATCAGAATAAGGAAAGAAATATCAATAAATTAAGATGAGATAGATTGATAAGGTTAAGTTAAACAATTGATTTATTATAAAGTTAAAGTTTGCTTAATTTTAAAATAATAAATAGATTTTCGATAATAATAAAATACTTTTGCTTTATTTATTTACAAATAAATATTAACCTATAATAAATAAAATGATTTGTATTAATTATTTCCTATTTATAGTATAATATTAAGTTAATCTATTAATTCATTCTTCTCATTTTAGCCTCATTACATAGTGATGCAGCTTAGTAGCTTCTTCTAAAAACTCCGGTTTCTCTTTAATCACTAAACTTTCATCCCTTTGTGAGTTATATGTATCTAGCAAATCAACAAACCACTTTGGCAAACTGTTTCTTTTGATAGTAGCTTTTCTTGAAAAATTCTTCTTTTCTAAGCATTGCTTTGCAAATTGGAGTATATTTTGTTTAGTATTTTCATCCAAATAGGGATTGATTTCAATTTCTTCCCATAAATTATAGGAATATTAGTCTAACTAATCGCTAGAAGTAAAGTGTATTAAACTCATTAAACATTGTAAGGTATTAAGTATTTTTCTGCATTCAACATCCTATTTTTAAATTCTTCTAGAAATAAAAGTCTCTAAATCAGAATAGAATGCTTTTTTGGGTGTTTTTAAGGTATGATACACAAATTTGTGAAAGGCTTCTTTCTCAAATACATTAATATATTATTTTTTGCTTGTAAAGATAATATTAAGCTTTTCATATTCTTGCTTCAATCTTTATTCGATGTAATGCCTAAACTCCATAAAAGAGAAATCTACATCTATCTCTTTTCCTTGCACATTTATAGAAAATTATTCACTTAGAAATGATTCAGGATAATCTGTAATACTCAAATATTATTCTTCAGAGTATGTATAGAATCCTTTAATATCGCAATCAGATTATTCTGTGTGAAATCCTTAACCTCTACTGCCCGTCTCTGCAGCGAATACTATTTTTAAATTATATTTCTTTTCAAAATCTGCTAGAAGCTAGTGAACAGCATTGTTAAGATCTTTATCAAATTACTATTCGACTGTTAATTCCGATTATTCTGCCTTATCTGTATCCATTTATATTTAGCGAGTATCTTAATATCTTAAAATAAATAATTATTTTGAAATGTCCCAATCAAGAATTAATTAATAATTAATTTTCTATTTATTTATTATATATTATCAAAAATTTTTGATATAAGATACTTTAGAAAGTTAAAAAGCATCTACTAATATTTAGTTAATTATTAAAGAGATCTTCTATTTTTACATTTCTTTTTAATACTATTGATGGATAACACTTTAAATTTATGATGAAACTATATACAATATTTTACATTTTACAAATATCACTAATTAAAAGCTAATATAAATAATAAGCATGTTATTCTAAATATCCTTACAATTAAACAAATAAATAATATATCGCTCATTCATTCATTCACTCTATAATTATCAGTTTTTTTTATAAATAATATTATGTTAAATTTTGCTCTATTAATTTAGTTAAATCTGTAGTTATCATTAATATTAAAAATAGGAAAGTAAAAAGTAAAGGAATAGCTTATATAAAATGGATTTGAAAGTTATGGTGAGCAACTGTAATTTTAAAGTTATGGGTAGATAATTAAAATATTTTACTATATTACAGCATTCATCATAACATTATTAGTAATTTCAATTTAATCCTTTATTTAATATCATGTAAAAGGGAATTACTTCATTGTGGCTCAATTGGATGAAATTACTTTTCCTGATTAGAATAAAAAAGTTCAAAAGGCAAGAACAGAAATATAACTTAGAACTCAAACCCCATCATTCTAAAAAAATATGTTAACTTTCAAGGATCTTTCCTTTGGTATATATTTGCATTTCTTTTGTTTAGACCTTATTGTCATTGTAATTATTCTCAAATATGATAGGAAGTAGATTAACTTTAAAACTTGGTGTATTCTTAACAAGGCTACAAAGCGATCCAGGCGATAATGAAATCTTAATAGTATAATAATTCATTAATCACTATAGATACTATTTTAAATTTATTTCTAATAAAAAGGCAAATTCAAAAGTTATTGGATCAAATGCATTTACTCTTACTGCAAGAATGTTATCAGTTTTGAGAGAGTAAAAGACTCTTGAATAGGATTTTAAAGTAATTAATTGCTTTTACTCTTTATTGAAAAGAAATGTAGAATTTTATAAAATGTAAATCAGGTTTTAAATATTGAAGGAACAAATGAAGAAGTTGGTAGAATATAATTAACATTAAAGTATAAGTCTACGACTTTTGAAGATAAAATTGAAGATGATATTCATTTAGTTGAGTAACTTTATTATGATCCTTTTGAAACAAATTTAGAATAAATTAAAGAGGTAATTAAATATTACTAAATGAAAGCTCTATTAATTAATATCAATCATTTTCACAGAAATGTGCAAGAATAGAAAAATTATTGTCTATGAAATAAGATGAAGCTGAGAAAGTGTAACAGAAAGTAAACTATATGAGGAACGCACATAAAAGTGTTTCATATGATCTTGGTAAATTAAGAGAAGAAAGAGAAAAATTAGAAGTAAGCATTTAAAAAGAGAAAATTAATTAATTGTAAAAAAATACAAACATTATGAACAGAAAGAAAATAATTAACTAAGAGATACAATTAAGAAAAAAAATGATGTTAACGAGATTCATATTCATGTAGATGTGCTCAAAAATACTGATTAAGGTTTAGATGTATTAAAATAGAAGTTAGGTAATCAACAATTTTAATAAAGAAACTTAGTTAGAATCTATAATTTTATTTTTATTTTAAAAGCCTTGCTAATGAACAAGTTATAATTTGAGTAGAGCGTTTACAAAGAGCTGACTGAAAACTATTTCTCAATAGAATAACAGCTAAAGATAGCCAAGAGTAAAGAAATAAAACCAATGAATGAATATATTTTTTTACTATATTAATTTTATATCAAAAGATATAAAAAATGATATTGAGACTATTAAGCTGGCAACTGAACAACAAGATTTTCATATATAGAGATCAAAAGATTAATTACCTTTAATATAAGAATTAGTATCTACAATTAAATCTTAAGAGAGTATAATTAAGAATCTTAGAGAAATCATATAGGTATTTCAATATTTCTTATAAACTTATAAAATGTTCTTAAAATATCTTATACTGTAGGATAAAATGAAAGAAAACGATAAAATGACTTCAAAAGAACTAGAATTAAAAGTGAAATATTTAAAACATGAAAGAGAAGTGCTCAGAGAAAAAGAGAAATAGATAGAAGCTATTTACAATATTGCAGATGGAGGATAAATAGCTTTTAATCATTTTGAAAAATTAAAGAAAGATGAATACATTAGAGAAAACCCATTAGAAATAAAAAAATATAAGGAAAGAAGTGAGAAATTATTGCAAGAAATAGAAAAGAATACATTAGAGTAAAAGATAATAAATTATCAATTAAAATCATTTAAATTTTAAATTAAAATAGATTAGACAAATTAAATATGAAAGAAGATATTCTTTAACGTTAGAATTAATTATTTTATAAAGATGATCAATCTAAAAGAGATAGAGAGCTTATCTAATTAGAAATTGAATCTAAATACAGCTAAGCAAATATCTTACAAGAAGAAGTATTATATAATTATTTTATTTTAAACTAGGTTAATTATTTATCATTTACTTTCAAATTAGGTTGTTAGAATGACAAAAACTTATGCCTAAAATGTGGCTGAATTAAAGGCAAAGATAACTCTACTTGATAATTTAATCAGATCTAGTGGTGTAGACCTCAGAGATTCATATTATTGAAAATCACAATTAATTTAAAAATTAAAATTTTTTAAAATAAATTCTTTGAAAACTAAAAATAAGAAAGAATTTGAATAAATTAATAAAGAAAAATTTAAATAATTAATGGGATGTAAAAAGTACATAATTGTAAGTAAGTAAGTAAATAAGTAAATAAGTAAATAAACATAATCATCAAAAAATAAAAAATTTGACATTATATGTGAGATAAATCAATGTAAGTAATTATATAAATAAATATTTAGGTTAATTTAAGATTGGTAAAATATTAATAATAATAATTATTATTATTTGTGTTACTAATTTAGAGATGATTGGATTGAGTGAGTGAGTGTGTAAGTATGTGGATGTATGTGTGAGTAATAATTGATAAATTGCCTAATTCCTAGTTTTTGAATAGTTTGATATTGAGTATGTCAGATAAGTTTTAAATATAAGTAGGTTAGTAATTTAATACAGTTAAATTGAATAATTTAATAATTAATGGTTATTTATTGGTTGATTGATTTATTTATTTAATTATTTATTCATCGATTGGTGGTTAGATTAATAATACATTGCAATTAACTTCAATAAATTTAGAATTTCAAAAACCATCAAATGAGCACCAACATTAAATTGGGGAAAAATCATTTTATTTATTATTGGTTTTCTTAGTCATTTTCTTAAATTTCATAAAGCTGTCTCACTTTTTACTTAAGTTTATTGTGATTATTTTAATTATCTTAATCATTTTCAACTTCATCATCTAAATCAACACTGTTGTCGAATTCTTAGCTTTCATTTTACTCAGATACTTTAACATCATTTTCCATTTTATTGTTATTTTTTACACTGTTTAATTTCGATAGCTTTAAGAAAATGTTAAGATCCTTCTCAGCTTCTTTTACTTAATCTCCTTATTCTTATTTCTCTAACATTTCTAGAATTCCAAGCTTAAAATCTTTCTATTATAACTTAATCTTTTATCTTATATTAGGAGATTCATTATCTTCTTCCTCCTCTTACACTCTATTTAAAAGGATTTCTATTTTATTAATAAATTAGTTTAAAATTTAAGTATATTTTAAAATTTAATTTACATTTCTTTTATTCTGCACTACTTAACATTTCTGGATTAACATTTGGTTAAATGAAAGGGCTAGAGCCAAGTTCAATAGAAAGCCTTGCATTAGTAGATTCTACCATGTTGAGCTTATTTTCACCCATTGATATAGATCCTCTAGCAACACTATTAGTCATGTTGGATTAGAACATATTATAAACATTATGGTAGAAGGATGTGCTCATTTATTCATTACTCATTACGTTATTAAATGAATTTATAGCACCAGTTTCATTATTAGTCTAACTTGACGAATTTGGTAAATTTAAAGTTCCTTTTAATTACATTTAAGTTTAAGAAGTGCATGCTCTTTTTCTTAAATTATTTTCCTTAACCTATAAAGGGCTATTGTTATCTGTAAGCTAACCATCTGGGATTACATCCTTTTCTATTTGGGGAGTTGAAATTGTCCAAGAACCTGCTTTCTTACGGATCTATTGTATTTCATCCTCATCAATGTCAAAGAAGAATTCATGATTGAGAGCTTCATCAGCAGACAAACGCTTTTAAGCATCCTTTTCTAATAACCTTTTCATGAAATCCATAGTCCTTTCAGATGTGGTTTCATATAATTTCTAAGTAAAATCTATTTTACATTCCTTGTTTTTTTGTAGAACTTCATTAAATTTCTTTCCATAAAAGACAGATGAGTGATAGAGCCTATGATTTATTTAAAAGATTATAATAACTATTATATTTTAAATTAATCTTTTTAGATTATTATAATAATTTCTATTCAATTCTGCTTTTATC
Source organism: Tetrahymena borealis (assembly GCA_000260095.1). NCBI lineage: Eukaryota > Ciliophora > Oligohymenophorea > Hymenostomatida > Tetrahymenidae > Tetrahymena > Tetrahymena borealis. The sequence continues at coordinate 443,212 of JH651260.1, read as the reverse complement.
ACATTTAAATTTTTTTTTCTATTTATAACTAAATTATTATTTATTTCCCTGAAATATTTCCTAACCTCAATCAATTAAACCAATTAGTAGCTATCAATTAAGGAATTTAGGGAAAAAACAGACAGATTGATATTAATAAAATTTATTCCTATTCAGAGACATTTAAATTTAATAAAAACTGTAAGAAGTAATTTAAGAATTATGCAAATTTGTAAGCTATATTGCTGTATTTAAATTTAGAATGAAATGAAAGAGGAAAGTAAAATTACAATGTGTGTAAGATGACACCAACACTGAACATATCGCATTTAATAGTATAGCGATTCTTTAATTCTTCTTTATAATTAGCTACTTCAGGTGCAACATATCCAGGGGTACCGCATTTGCTAAATAAATATTGTGTTTCATTTTCAAACTCTCCCAAACCAAAATCAACAATAACCAATTCATCCAAAGTATCCTTTCTTTTGAACATAATATTTTCAGGCTTTAAATCTCTGTGCATAATACCTGATTTTTGATAGTGTCTTACTCCGCTTATTATCTATTTCATGAAGCTCTTTATTTGTTACATAGGAAACTTTTCATCTTTTTTCTTCTTTATCTCACTATATAGTGAATTTCCTTCAATCAATCCCATGCCTATGTAAAATGTATTTTCACCTTCGTACGAGCCTATATATTCTAACAAATTTGGATGGTTTCCAATGGTTTGCATTATTCTAATTTCCTTTTCAAGAGCTTTCTATATTTTGTAAAGATAGCATTAATATTAAAAGATATATAAATTAATTGAACGAAAATTGCAGAATTATAAAGATTATTCTATAGTAATCAAATCTGATAAAACTGAAAGATATAATTGATTCATTTATTCTTTGATTGGTTGATTGATTGGTTGGATTCTTTTATATTAAAAAACGGAGAGGAGAGTCTCATAAGATAGAAAATAGAATTAATTACTACTTTTATTACTCATTAAGTTATTTTACTCAAATATTTAATCTAATATATTTATTCTTTTTGTCTAATTTTAAATACAACAAATTCTAACGTTATTGATTACCTTTATCTATTTTATTAGGATTTTTATAACCTATTTCTCAATTAATTTTCTTTAAATAGACAATTTTTAATTCGTATTATTTTGAGTATATTAATAATAATCTGCGAATTTATTTATTCGAGAGTTAACTACTATTAGGCAACCCAAAAACCAATGTTTGATTATCAGTAAATGCAGCATTTAAATTTATTTGCGATTATTAATTACTGCTCTCACTTTAATCTTATATAAATTTCTCATACCCCTTCAGTTTATTATAGATTATTTTATAGAATAATTTTTTTATAATTACAGATATTATTATTCACTCAATAGAAAAATGCTTACATATCCATTATCGGATTTTCTCAATTTCTCCTTTTCGAAGCACTTCAAAGCAATCTTAACTCCAGTGGTGCGATGTCTTGCAGAAAATACCTAAAATAAATAAGATAAAGATGATTAGTTAAATAAAGAAGTAAGGGGGTGGATAAAATAAATTACTCTTGCATAATTTCCTTTTCCTATTTAAGCTTGTATGATATATTCATCTTAAATTCTACTCTAAAATATGTATTTGCGTAGATAGTCTTTAACCTATTAAAGAATGAGTGAATCTCCTTTGAGTTCTATTTCCTCTACTTTTTCGTATGTTTTATCTTCTTTTTCCCTTCTTGTTTATAATGTCATCCCAGTATATACAACCTACGTTTCTGATTTTTATACATTCCATTTCACAAGGTCATAGAATCCTAATTATATTATTCTTTTTGGATTTTTTGCATACGCTTCCTTTTATTAACAAAAATATAAATTTTAGGGCATTGATTGTTGAAACATTTCTAATGCGATTATTATAAAGAGCAATTGTTGTTTAAAAATAATGCAAAAGTTATGCACTTCATTGTCTTGTTTGATAAAACAGCAGTAGATATAAATTGTAATTTTTACTTTGGAAATAATGATTTAGTTTCTATGGAAATACAAATTTAGTTTCTTATTGGACATCAATCCTTTTTAGTAAAGCTAACAATGCATTTAGCATCCCGAGTAATCAAAGCTAACCCTTTTATTGCTTACATCAGAAATACTCTTTGAGGATCTTGTTTCTATACTATCTGTTAAACTGCTTTGCATTTATTAACTCTGAATAGAGTTGGGGCTGGAAAAACCATCTTTCATCATTTTTATCTTGTAGTCTCCTATATTTCTATTTATGATCCAATCTTTAAATTTAATTATTGGTTCCTTTTTTTTGTATCTTCCCTTAATAGTTTGCAGTATTATTTCTAAGTACGCTTAAAAAATACAATTTTTATTGTTTTTTGATAATTAATCTTTACTGAAAAAAATTCAATAGTCTATTAATTTACATCCTTTGCGATTAAAAGAAAATTCAAGTTAATAAAGTACAAAAATTTCTTATGAATTTTGCTAATTAAAAAACCAATCAAAATTTAATAATGTTGTAATAGTTATTAACTAACTCAATGATCTATAACGCTAATTTATTCTTAAGTATTCATTCATTTGTTGTTTAGAATTTAATGCTAATATGATAAGTGAAAAAGAAGAATATTTCTACTTCTTAGTTACTCACTCCATCAATAAATTATGTATTCTTTTAATTTTGTTAAAATTTATCATTTACACTTTTCTTTTCAAAACAGGAAATTTTAGCCTGATTCTTATTTATTTTATTTACTGCATATTCCTCTTTATTTTATTTTTTATGCTAACACACACAAAGGATTTGTTTTTAAAAAAGAGACAATCTGATTATGTTAAGAGTTTATAAATTCAGGCTTTTTAAACATTGATGTATTATAATCAGAGTTGCTTTAAAAGGAATAGTAACACGAATAATTAATTAATTAAGAATCTAATATATTATTATATAATGATTAAATCAAAGATTTTGCATACTATATATTTAAAACAGACAAAGGAGATTTATTTTAATCACCCACTATCCTTTTTTACACCTTGAAAGATGTCTTTCCTAATTCTTTTTTTTAAAAACAAAAAAAATAAATAAATAAATTCCTTATTTGAAATTAATCTTCTAGAATAGAATTTTGAAAATTAAATTTTGTTAATAGAATTTTATAAGTGTATATTATTAAACAAACTCTATATCTTCTAACTTATCAAGAAAGAATAACTGAAATGTATTTTCTTCAATAAATTTGGTTTTTAGGTTAAATATTTCAATAATTTACACCTATCTTTATTATTTTAATTAAAAGCATAAAATTAATTTTTTCACTAACTGCTTGTATATTTATTATACCAACCATTGAGATAGATAGATAAATCTAATTATTGCATATTCTCACAAATAATAAAAGTAAATATTTTTTTTTGATGGATGAAAAGCATTCTTCTTTTTATCTTTTCTATCAATAAATAAATCAATCAATCGATCTATCATTCTATTTATCTATATCTCCTCTTTTTCAAATTTATAAAATTAGTATTTAGATGAGAAATCCTTTTTTATTAAAGTAAGAAATTTAGTAGTGAATTATTACATTGATTAGCGAATAACATTATTTAGGTAAAATCAATTAAGAGATAGATAGATAGACAGACTGGATAATCATTATTAAGTTTTTTTAGATAATTAAGATTTGACCTAATTAATCATTAAATTTCAATAAAGATCATTAGGAATGAATAAAGGCTAAGTAATTCAACAATAGCTATAGTCATAGAATTAATCTTAAATCAAGAAGTCCTTGACAAATAATTTTTTAAACCAAAGAAAAAATGGTTCTATTAATAGAGATTTTAACTAAGACATGATATAGATGATTATGCAATAATAAAACTTGCAGAGGATGGGATAAAATTCCACTTATTAAGCCAATCCAAAAATAGAAATCTAAAATGTAAACGACGGAGTTTGCGAAGGGGAGGAAAGTATTTAATAAAAAAAATAAGAAGATATAATCAATCTTTTGGATAGAAATTTGTATCTAAAGACTCAATAGAAGTTATTTGCTTAAAACAATAAGCTTCCTCCTCGAATAATTAGTTTTGATCATGTTAGGATAAACAATGTAGATAAAAAATTAACAATCCCTTCACCCTCTCAAGCGAGCAATAATAACGAAATCATAAACACAAATACTGAAAATTTGAGAACGGAGTTTCATTCAGAAAATGTTTTGAATACTCAAGATTCTCCTTTTAATAAAACTAAATCAAACCCTTAGAAAATGAGAAAAACCAATTTTAATTATTTTTCTTAGTCTCATATCAGCTCTAAGTTTAGCAACAATTAATCTTAAAGCGATAAAAAGGAGGCTTCCATATATAATTCTTAACCAAACGATGAAGAGAATGCAATTAAAAAGATAGATCCTTTAAGCAGAGTAAGGTTATTAAAGCATCCAAGTACTTTAGCTCCACTACCCTTATCCTTCAATTTATCCCAATCATCTGTAATAGACAAAAACTCACAATCAACAACAGCAATAGCAACAGCAACAATAAACAAGAAATTCCCTATAAAAGATTTAAAATTTGATAGTTCTTCTATAGTATTTTAGGGATCTAATCCTTCTTGTTTATAGAATCAATATTAATTTCAATAAAATACAAATTCAAATAGTAACTTGAATACAATCGGGTCTCAGAAAAATCTGCAGGCATAAGAAATTATAGAAAATAATAAAACAATCAGATCACAATCATAGAATTAATAAAACAGCCATAATAAGAGAAGATATTCAGCTAATGTAAACTAATAAACCTAAACTCCTAATTAAACTAATTAAATGAGCGAAGAAAAAAATGGCTTTTCTTCCTTCTTGAATGATTATTTCCAAAGTATGAAGGAAATTTCTCCAAAGTATAATAATTTAACTCATACTAGCGATAAAATGAATATTAATAATCCAAGTCTCATAAAAAAAGCATAAATCATGAGTTAATTTAATAAAAATAATACTGAATATTAGCCCTATACTCCTCCTCCAATATAATTAAACTTTCCTTTTGGTCCTTATTCACAAGCACAAGCATAAGCAATCCACTCTACTAAATCTACAGAAAAGAATCAACCAGGATAAATATCTATCCAAGCACTAATTCCCTCTACAAAATAAATATAATCTCCTCACTCAATAAGTAATAATATCATTAGCAATAACAAAAACTAGACTTAAAATCAAATCCATTAAATATTTAATATTGAGGATCTTCAGTCCATAAGATAAAAAGCAAAATAATTTCCTAAAAATAAAATTTAACTTCTCTAAAGTTATCCGACTTCCTTATAAGACTTATAAAACATTAAAGGTGAAGAAGATCCTTGTCTTTAAGATTAATAAAACAATCTCGCAACTCAAGTAAAATCAAAACTTGGCTTATCATCGCCAAAATCATTTATGGAAAATTTTAATAATGTAAAAACTCCAAGCCAATAAAGGATATCTAAATTAAATCATAACCATGTTTTCTAAAATACCTTACAAAGTTAAGAGGAAAATTAATTTAACTAATTAAATATCAATAAAATGAACATTTATAATTAAGAAAAAGAAACTGATTATTAAATCCTAATGTAAAAACTCTCCAAAGATGATATATTCTAAAGCAAAGATAAGTAAAAATTTAAACAATCAATTTTAGAAAATAAATCCTTAGGCCCTATCACTCTTAATAAATTAGACGTAATAAACTTTGAAAAAGAGTAAGGCTTTTATAGTCTATCAACAAGAAGACCTACACAACCTTCAATGTAGCAAAATGCAACTACTTCATCAACTTTAACTACTAGCAGATAATCTCTTGCTTCCATTTCCTATCAACCAAAGAAAAAAATTTCATCATTTTAATCTCAAAGAGATCTGCCTACTTCTGATACTTCTTCAAATTAAATTGATATTGCACCATTCACAAATTAAAACAAAGAAAATACTCATCTTTAGAATTTAATGTAAAAAATTGATGAGAAATAAACTTAATAACCGTAAAATACTTAACCAAAATATAGATATCTAAAATCAAATATCTCATTAGATTAATCCTTCGACAACGAAGATGAAGATTTTTACAATTATACCCAAAATGTTAAAGTATAAAATTTAAATTCTCCTATAAATAATAATCTCAATATAGATTGATTGATTAATTTATTAATTAATTAATTGATTTAATCCATAATAAAACTAACTTTCCTTGTTTTCTTTGAACTTTATATTAAATTTATTCAAAACTATTATCTATCTATCTATCTGTATATTTATTTTAAATCTACTATCATTGCTGATTAATTAAATCAGCAATATTAAATGCAAATTCATATATTTTCTACTTGAAAAATTAATAAATAAATAAATCTTATTAATTTTATTTTACAATATTTATCAGATAAACACAATTTATGACTGTTCTAATTTATACACTTTTAAAACATTCATTTATTCTTTCATAATTTAGAAAAAGGAACTTAGGATACTAAGGGTTCTATAATTTTTCTAGTATAAGAGTGAGTTGTGTCGTAGAAAGAATAGTGAGATTATTTGAAAACATTCCAATGATTTGAAAAATCTAACTTAGCAACTTTTAAATTGGTTTCTATAACTTCTTTGATTTAGTTTAGATCTCCAATTCTATTTTCATAAGATAGGACAATTACTTTTCTTTCAAAATTATCTTTGGTAGGATATGCAAATAATAGAATAAGAACATCAAGATTTTTAGTCTTAATGAAACTTTAGATATCATTTTCTATTTGCTATGTAGAAAAGCTTTCAAAGAGAGATTCAGGTGGAATCATAAATACACTATATCCTACTTTAGTTTCATTTTAGTAATTAAATTGTTTATAATCCTTTCCAAGTAGTTTAGTTATACCTAAATTTAAATTCATTTTTGCATTAAATTTTAATCCTTCAATGTGAGAGAAAATCTCATTTTTGTCAATACTTTTTTGAGGGAATATTTTTTTTAAGTAATCTATCAAATACTAATGAACAACCATATCCCTTTAATTCCAACGAATAATTTCTTATTTAGGATCAAAGTTATATGAATCGACAATGATAGTTTTTAAAATAGAGTCAGCAATAACAGCATCCATTAAATCTTCATTTCCGTTGATAAAATATTCACCTATTAGAGTAGTAGCTGAACCTATAGTAGCGATATTCTTAATTATTTACTATTCTTTATCATAGAATTCATTTGATTGGTCCTTATGGTGATCTAAAATTTCAACTACTCTAGTTTTAAGAGCAGGGTAAGTGGTGCAATTATGATCATAAAGCACTACTGTTAACTTAGTAGCTTGAATTATTTCATCAATATTAAAATCATCTTTAAATAATATATCATTAATATCTATTTAGTGAGTATCAAAAAGATCCTGGCTTTCAAAACGGCTTGTAATGTCAGCTCTATCGCACTAAATAATTGGGAGATATACATTTAATAGATTTTCAATATCCTTCTATTCATAAGTGGTGTTCTCTTTCAAAATATCTCTATAACTCTTGTCAACTTTACAAAATTTATAATATGCATAAATCATACTGCCAATTGTAGAATCTAAATCAGCACTCTCATTCCCAATCACAATGTTCAAATTCTAAACTCCTCCAAATTTCTTACTTTTCTACAACTCAAACCATTTCTTAGATAACTTTAAGTACTATTTAAAGGGACTATAAGCCATTTTCTATAAACCTAATTCTATTACTTATTTGTTTTTTTATTTATTTTTTGGGTTATCTTTTTGGTAAATTCTGTTTTGGGTATTTCAATTTTTATTTTAATTATATTTGATTAATAAATTAAGCATTTCTTTAATAAATCGTCATCTATTATACTCCTTATTTCATTTGATTTGATTATAAAAATAAAACTCCATATGTAAAATTATATTAGAGATAGATAGATTATTCCCAACCAACCTACCTATCTATTTAACTAACTAACTATTAAAGTTAATAGTTTTAAATTTACTAAGGATAAATAAGATTTAAATGAATTGTATAATGAGAAAAGTTAAGATATTTTTGAAAGTAACCATAAGATAAATTAGCAACAAAAAGAAATTCAAAAAATATTAGAGGAATATTTGAGTTAGAATGAGTGATTTAAAAGATTTGGTATTAGGAAATTTTATTTAGGAGGTATATATATAAACTACATAAAAAATAAATTGATTTGGTCTATTTATAATTTAAGAAATAGAATAATTCATTTTCAAATTCCCCTTTTTTCATTCTTATTTAGTTTCGAGTTGGTTTTTAGGGATACTAAATTTAAGAGGTCTAATCTTCATATATTCCATAACATTATCATCAGTAATAGTCTTTCTCTTAGCCTATTTTAAAGAAATAACAAAGTTAAATAAATCAAATGGGTTAGTTAGTTGTATTAAATAAAAATATTTACTTGATGATCTCCAATAATCTTTTGTAAAATACCAATTAATTCCTTCTTTACTTCACCAGTCAACATCTTACCAGTACTGTATTTAACTCTAATTTCTTCTAATCTGGCATCATCTTCTAAGAAGAATCTAAGGTATTGGTAAGGAATATCAACAGATAAATCAGCACCAAGTAATTCTTGTTCTTCCTTAGTAGCTCTTCCACCACTAACAGACTTACCAATCTTATCCTTAATTTATTTAGGAGTATCAGTCAAGAAGATGGCACTGTTAGGAACAGTACTACCCATCTTTGTGCCAAAGCCTTGTAAAGAAGGGAAGAATTTGCTGTGAATGCAAGCTGTCTTAGGAACCTTGAGCTTATATTAGACATCTCTGGTCATTCTGAAGTAAGGATCTTAATCAATACCTTGAGGGATGAGACAGAAAACATTCTTATTACCAAAGATATGAGGGAAAGAAGTAGAAATAGCAGGAGCAGCTTGGACAGCGGGGAAAGCAAACTTACCACAGTTATCACTAGGAGTGATACCAAAAATACCCTTAAGCTATAATTAAAATAGTAAATTCAATTAATTATGAAGTTTAATTTTAATTTGATTTATTCATTTAAGTTCTATAAAGTAATTAATTATCTTACTTGGTTATAAGTAACAGCCTTTTGGATCTTGCAAATATTAGGATACATGTGGCCAACATAATCGGTATTTCTAAAAATGAAAGTTTTGTTAATATCGAAACCACAAGCTATGATATCCTTAGCGTTTTCAATAGCTAATTTTTAATATTCCTGTTTGTTGATTAAATTTAAGATACGTTTATAATATTTTTATGTTGGAGAAATTAAAATTACCTCCAAAGTAAAGTCACCCTTGTGGAAGAATTTTTCATCGTCGGTAAGTTAAATAACCAAAGGAACATCGAAAGCATCTTGTAAATACTTAGTGAAAATGAAGGGCATTAAGTGACCCAAGTGCATAGATTCAGTAGAAGGACCTTTTATTAAAATTATAAATTTAGCGTATTTCTCTTTGTTATGATTTACCTCTTCCAGTGTAAAGATAGAAAGGAGTTCCCTTTTCATAATTATCTAAGATAATACTCAAGTCTCTGTGTGAGAAGAAGATTTCTCTAGTTAAGAAAGGATGTGCCTTCTTACCAGTTAACTTTTCAATTCTAAAAATAAAAAATAAATATGTCTTTCTTGCTTTCTATGATAGGTTAATGTTGAATTTCTGTATGTTTATACCTTTCAATGAGAGCAGGATCAATCTTAGAGCAACCAAATTCAGAGATTAACTTATCATAATCAACTAATAAATACAAAGTGAAGGTTATTTAAAGCTTATTTGATAATATTTTATTCATTTAATTCTAAATCATTACTGTTTTCGCCAGCATCATATGGATTAACGGAAGAGGGCTTGATCTAAATATTTATTAATGATAAAATTGATATTAAATAAGTTTTTGTAAATCAAATCATGTATGCTTTATAATCATGGACTATTTATTCATTTTCACTTTTTGAATTTTTTCTAAATTTGGCAGTATTTACGCTTTCTTCTTCTTCGGTGGGTTGATCAACAACCTTTTGTTCTTCAACAACCTATTCTTAAGTGGTGGACATTTCTAACTTTATTTTATTTTGTATTCTAATTAACTTTTTTGTTTGATTTTAAGATATTTTTCTTTAATTAAATTTACCAAAAACTGTTTGGATTTAATTCAGTCTTTAATAGGTATTTTATGTGTTTTTACAGGCATCTTAGTATACTTTATTAGGAAATATGAAGAATTTACTGAAATAGAAATATGCAGTAGAGTTATGATGCATTAACATTTATCATCATTTATCATAATTCTTTTGTAATAAATATTAGAAATGTACCTATAAAAATTAGAATGTTTTAAAAAAGGTTACTTATTAACTATTAATTAATTAATAGTCAATCCTTACTTATTCTAGAAAACCAAATTATCAATCTAGAAATCTTTTTTTGTTCATAAAAAAATGTTTTTTATCAGAAATAGATGGATTAGGTCAGATTTCTAATTTTTTAAATATTGGGTATAAGCTAGCTTATCATTATGTTTATTAAACTTAACCATATAATATTTGTAAATTTATTACAGTTAGTTAGTGGGTATTGATCTTGTTATTTACCATTTTCTTTTATAATTTAGTTTATTAAAAATTAGTAAAAGTACGAACTAAATCATAATCTTAAGGTAAATAGAACAGAAATCTGCTCACTATACACTTTAGATTCTACTTATTATAAATAATAAAGAGTCTATCTATCTGTCTATTTATTAAATTTAAAAATTTATAATTATTAGACATTACGCTAGCTAATAAAATTGAATATTTTAAAGTATTATCTACACTTCATATAACTTCTATTTGCATTCGGTTAAATTATTATTTTAGGATAATTTTCTAAGATTTTATTAGAAATATATTGTTTAACTAAGTATAGTTTTATTAATCCCAATCATAAATTTCTCAAAATTCTAAAATGTATTTAGTAATATTTAATAAGAAAGGAAGTAACTAAATAAAAATTAATCTGCCAAGTAATATTAAGAATAATCAAAGTTTTTAAATTGAAGTAGAAACTTATTAAAAAGATATAAAAGAAATAAAAAAAAATGATCAATTGTTTGTTTCTAATTGTAGAGCACTTCCATATTTATTTTATCTCAATTTTACTAGTATTGTAACATAATTTAGCTTTTAAATAAATCAATAAAGTAATTGATTTGTGCATTTTATGAAAGATTTGAATACTTCTTTTAATTAATAAATTATATAGTAAAATTATCTTTATTTTATCTTTTTTATTCACTAATCAATCATTTAAAAGTATATGGAATTAATATACAAATTGAGGAACATTTTATTTAATTTTAAATAGGAAATATTCAGCATAACTAAACATATTTTCTCTTTTTAAGAATTTCAAATCATTAAGTACATCTTTATTTTGCTAATAATCTATTATAAATAAACCATTTTTGATAAATAAAATAGTATTTTTTCAAAATAATAAGTCTTATTGCAAAATATTCTTTTTATTACTAATTATTTAACTACTTTCTTATTTATATAAGATAAATTAAATAAAAATTGATAAATTGCAGTAGAAAGATATAAATTTATAAATAATAGTACAATTAATAATACCTTTAAAATACTTATTATTCAAAGTACTAAATGCTTTATTTTTTATGCTTTCAATATAAAAAATAAAATCTATGAGAGTATTAACTTAAAAAGAAGAGATTAATCCAATTTAAAAGCTATTTCTAACTAATATAAATTTTATTAATAAATTTTTAAAAAAAGAAATTGCAAATCAACATCCATCACCTTAAATTAAATAACGTTATTTTTAATAATATCTTATTCATTTCTAATAATTATTGAAGCTTTTTATTTTTGAAAAATAAACCATCATTATTTCAAATGAATTTAATTGAGCCTTTATTTATTTAAGCAATAGGATAAATCATTTTTTTTACAAATACTTCTTACTTTTAACTGTATTTTAATTAAACAAAAGGAAATATTATTTTCAGAATTTGAGATAATTTACCATATGATTAATGATGGTAATAAAAATTTGAATATTTATTGAATTGGTTAGTAGAATTTTGAAAGAGAGTGAGTGAGTGAGTGAATGAATGAATGAATGAGAGAAAAATAGTTAAAAAATAATTCAACTATTGAAGTATAGGTAGTAAAACTAATAATTAAGTAAACAATTAAATTTCAAATCAATTCTTTAATTTGATTTTTTTTAGCATTAACTTTTCTTCATTTTTACTTGAATTTTCTTCTTTTTAAAGAAAGAAAAATGTTTAACTTTTGCATAAAATTTGAGTCTAATTAAATTTTTTAATAATTCTTCTATCAACATAAAAATCATTAAAAACCCAATATTTTCTAATTTGGTTAAGACTTACTTTTAGAAAGCAAAGAAAGAAGAATCAGATTAAATAAAAATATCAAAAAATATAAATAGAAATTAATACTTTCAACATTAACAAATTCAGACCAACTTAAATATTATTAGGGTTTTCAGATAAATGAATGGGAGCGACTCCAAACATTTTAAGCTATTGAGTATAGATAAATTTATGTAAAGCTTCTATAACTTAATTGTAAAAAGTTAGCTAAATTGCCCTAAGGAAAGCTATCTATTGACTTTGCTATGTTTCTGGGTAGGATTCTTTTAAATTTCTTCAATGATGGATAGTTTTTAAAGCAATGGAAATAGTTTATCATCAAGTGCAATAACTTGGGATGAAGGGTGGAAAGTCTTGATTTACTTTACCAGACCTATTCAATTTATTTATTAAGAATATAATCAGCATAACTAGGGAATCAATATTACTATCATTATCATACTGTTCCTCTACTTAATAATTCATGCAATAATAGCAATAATATGTTCTTATTTAATAGAGTCTAATAATAAGACTAAGCAGAAAGTAGGGTTTTAAATACTTAATATATTCGTCAACTTCTCTATTTATTTTAATTCATTATTGTGCATTATCGTTACTGAAACTACTCTCCTACTAGCTTTTTAAGGAAGTCTGATAAACCCAGATAACATTAAGACTTAATCTTAAACGGATGCAGAAAAGTAATTAAGTTCTACGAGCACGAGTAGTGCTAACACTATAACATCTTATGAGAAAAATATTAACAAAATATGTGGATATACCCTCTTCGTTCTCTATTAATTTTATTCTTTTATGAACTCTAAGTTTTATGAAATTTCTTATAATCTAGAAGAAAAGGGAATGTAGAGATATTGCTAAGATAATCTCTCTCTATTTTTGAATCACATAAGAATTGGAGCTGTAATTGGGTATACAATAGACCCGAAGGGGGATAGCAATGGGCCTATAATTACCACTTGCTTCGCCTCTTTTTATTTTTTACTCTCGCTTTATGAATACTTTGCAAAAAAACCTTTTAGTAATATTAACAAATCAGATAATTATTTAGCAGCTTTGATAACAAATATGCTATTCTTTATCTTTATGATTTTAAATAAGGTGGCTACAGTTATTAACTCTTCAATTAGCATAACTATGATCCTTTTAGTATTACCAATTCTAGTAAAATTACTAATAGAAACAGTGCATAAAATGAATGATACCTATCTCTATTCCAATTTATTAGATGAAAATGAAATATCTTCTTACAATAATGAAAAGCTCTCAAGGAAAATCTCAATGCTTTATAATAATAGAGAGTTAATTTTGAAGTAAGATTAGCTTAAGCTATTCGGTATTTATGAATCTCATAAGCTAACCTGCAAAAGATAGATCTGCTTTTGTTAACACAATATTATAAAATGCTATGAAGGCACTGTTTTTCTTCTAAATTCTGATATTTTAAATCGTTACATCAGGTATTTAATAAGAACAGAACTTTACCATTCTAACCTAAATGAAAAAATTGATAGGCTAGTGCATTTTATTAGGTAAAATAGATCAAATTTATTATGGATTTTTCATACTTTAATCTCTTTAATTGTATTTACAATTCTGTTAGGCTATTAATATTTGAATGGTGGAAGTTAAAAAATTCAATAATTTAAATTTCGTTATTTTTGAATTAATTATCCGCAAATTTAAACAAGCATTAACAAATTTACTAATTGCAATTAATTATGAACTTTCTTCTGAAATTTTCCAAAATTTATCTAAAAATAAAAAAAAAGAAAACATGTTAAATTTTACTTAATGAAATATAAATTTTTTAGGAAATCCAACATTATTTAAGTTTAATTAAGAAATTAACATCTCAATTCTCATAAATGCAATAATACTATTATTAAATTATTAATTAAAATGAAAAACTCTACAAACAAATTCCAAATCTAGAAATAAACTTAACTTTAGAATTTAGATGAGATATTTAACAGAGTAGTATTTTAAATCTACTTGTAACTAACTCCAAATAATAAATTAATTTTATATTCTTAAATTAAATTAGATACATGACCAATTTATCTTTTTAGAAAAAACATTCATTTGCTATTAGCAGAGTAATAGATTTCATAAATGAGTCTGATAGAATGAGAAAAAGTTATGGAACTTATGTTAAAGTTTGTGTGGACACTGTCCTTAATGTATTAAAATAAATCATGTTTAATAATATAGTTTCTACTATTGTTGAGGACTAAGTAGAACAACAGCTAGTGGATATTGATTCTTACATTAGAATGCATATTGAAAAGGCTGTTCTCAAGGATATTGTTTTTAAATGCATTGAAAAAAGAATAGAGATCTTTGAAAAGATGAGAAAAAACTTCGAAGATTTCAGTGAGTTAGAGAAATTAAACATGGAGTATAATCAATGCTTGGATGAATTAGAAAATAGATTTCATGTATTTTATGAACGCTTTCCTACTAAATAAAATCAAAGCTTTTATATATTCTTTCAAGCCGAAGTTAAAGGGAATCTAAAAAAAGCTATCTAAATTTCGAATACTCGTAAATTTTAATAAACATCAGAAAATAAGAAACTTTTTAATGTATTTGAACCAAATGTGCTGTATCTAACCGCAACTATGGGAAAAATATGGGGAAAGATTGTAAACTTCTCAGATAAGCTACCAAATGCATTAGGATATAAAAAGCAAGAGTTTAATTATATCACCCACATAAAAGATATTATGCCTACTTCGATAGCAGCTATTCACGATGAAATCATTAGATGTATGATGACACAAGGAAATGACTCTATTATTAATAATAAAAGATAAATTTTTTTAAAAAATAAAAGTAATTTTTTAATCAGAGTAAACGTATTTATATCGTAGAACCTCTACTATGCAGAGGAATTGCCCTTTGGTGTATTTGTAACACCTATTGAAACTAGAAGTGGATTTCTATTTGTTACTTCATAAGGTTATATAGAAGGCATGGATAACAATATTTTAAATTAGGTAAGATAAAGCAATAAATAAATAAATATGACAGATCAAATTAAATTTATTATTTTTATCATTTAATAGGTTGGATATAATAATATATCATGTCTCCCTCCTTTTTATTAATTCAAAGTCCAACAATGCTTACCAGAATTTGAACACTATGCTTAAATTATGGCAGAACAAAATCTAAGTTACTATGATAGAGTTGATGTCCCTTTAAATTTTTTTGCAAAAACCCATCCTTAATTCATCAAGATATTCACTACAAAATCTCAAAGTGTAAATTCATTAATTAATTGGCAAATATTTACCAAATAAAATCTAAAAATTAACTCAAAGATTTAAGAGCTCATAAGATTATAAAGCTAAAGCAGCGTAAAGAATTACTCTGAGTAAGAGAGTTCTATTAGACAATCTATGAAGAAGATGGGATCAACAACTAATTAAGTATAGAATTTACTGAAATTTAAAGCAGACATTACAATAGAACGACACAGAATAAAGATGTTAGAATCAATTTACGTTTACTACATTGTAGAAGTTAAATACCTTGTTAGAGTAGTTAACAATGAAGAGTATTACACAATGAGTTCAAATAAGACTGTTAATAATTAATAAACTTCAATTACTAATCCAATGAAAAGTTAATTTCTTACTCAAGGAAAAAAAGTACTTTTATACATTCATTAATTAGATTATTGTTATATAAATTGAATAATTACTAATTATAGGCTTCCTAAAAAAATACCTTGCAAGATCTTGAATCGGAAAAACTCTTAAATTCTAAAAGATAGAATATTGATTCTGCTTAATAAGATATGAAACAAATTACAGAAGAAAATCAAGATGTTACAGAGAGGTAGCAATAAAAGTAATTTTTAGGAATAGATTTTACGAACCCAGATTTGAAAACAAGTCCAGCCAATTCTACTTTGGCAAATAATACTCTCAACACCTAAAGAGATAACAATCATTTTGAAGTTTTGCCCAGTGCTATCCGAGAAGAAATAAATCTCGATATGGTCCATGTTACTGCCAGGCAAGCAACAAATTTAAATTTATAAAAATAAATAACTTTAGGAAATAATTTAAATCAAAGCATTGCCTATAATTAATAAATTTCCTAGATTAATGATATTTCTCAATAGCTTGATGTAAGTATGGTTAACAATGCTCTTTTAGAATACGTTTAGGAGCCTCAATATAATCTAAACTAATCAATTAGCTAAGATATAAGCCAACTTCACTCTGCCAATAGGTTGTATAACAAAGAAATGACAACTCGAGTATGAATTTTAGAATTGTTTAATTACTCTTGAAATAATATTTTGAAATTGAAATCTATTCATTAAAACTAATTAATTTTCTACTTTATTAAATTAGGTTACTGCTGAGATAAAGGAATCGGATATTGCAAAAGAATTTATGCGAAAGAGTTAAGAAAAAGACATTGAGGTTAATCTAGTGTAAGCTCAATAAAATAAGAAAGAGGAATAGAGAATAGAAGTAAAAAAGAGAAGCTTTACTATTCCTGACTTGCTGGAAAGAAAAGATTTAATAGTAAAGTTAGTTAAAGACGAAAGAGAAGGAAGTTTAGCAAGCAGTACTGATGCTTTGAATAGGAGTTTAGATAAATACAATTACTATGAAGAGTTTATATAATCTCAGCACCACCCAATTCACTTAAAGATCATTAAAGTAGGGAGATTAACTGAATATCTTATTCTATTGATTGCGACCATTGCTAGTATTCTTACTTTGTACACATCGTTTGGTAATCTCCTACAAAACATTGATTCTTTAACGCTCCACTCAAATATCCTCTAACCTTACGGAAATACTATTTGTGTATCGAATTCTCTCTATTACCTCTAAAGATATGGCACATCAGCATAGAAAAATTAATTAATTAGCATCTAATTTAATAGGGAAAAAAATTAGTTTACTCAGTTCTCTGAGATGATTAAAGAAGAGTGGATAAATTCATATTTAACAAACTATTTCACAGAAAATAATTTGGATCTATATAATTCATATTAACTAACTAGTTAAAATAACGTTGATAATTCGAATCTCCTTGGAGCTACTTCTCGATTGCTCTTTGCACTGAATGAAAACTACTGTAAGTATTATTATAATTTAAAGTAAATATAATCTAATTATGTATTTATTATAAATAAAAGAATATACAATTGATTTAGTTTTGAACTAGTTCTACGAACCTGAAAGATCATTTTTAGCTGTAAATTACTCGTAATTTTTACAATTCTTTAAGGATTTAGTAAAGGATACATTGTCATCATCCATTTCATATAACAGTGATCTCATAACTAATATCATAGTGTAAACTGTAGTCTTGAACATTATTACTTTATTCATCTTCTGTTTAAGTGGATGGAATTATTATCACTTTTCTAAGAATATAATGAGCATTCTGAAGATGTGTGAGACTGCTTCCATAATATCAGTAGAGTAAGAAATGTACAGGTTTTAAAAGATGCAAGAAGAATTAAGTGAGAATGAAAACATTCTCTTTAATTACACTTTTAACATACAATAAAAAGAAATCGAATTAACTAGAATTGTTGATAAAAGTATCTAGTATGAAAAAAGAAGTATCAATTCAGGAGGTGGTCCATCAGCTCTAGGAGGAACAAAGAGAAAAAAGTTACTCGTAAACGTGTAAAACGAAAAGATTAAATATAGTGGATTTGCTCTCTTTATCATTTTTGTTTACCTTCTCTTTGTGATTTTCACTATTACTACTTTTTCTATTAACACTAATTTCTTGAATTAATTTGAACCAGCCATTAAATATTACAAATCTGTCTCTGATTCTAACTTTGAATTATCATAATTACCTACTTTAAAAGCTTTGATCATGGAATATGATCTCTTAACAAGCGAATCTACTAAGGAGAAGAGCATTTAATATCTAAATACTGATCTGAGTGAGCTTAAATCTTTATTTGATTAAGGATTATAAAATATTCTATCGTATAGATAAGAGATACTCAATTTCAATAAATTAGATTTCTTTGATTCAAGTTTTAAGAGTTAAATGGATAGTATCATTAGTGGTAACATTTGTGATACAGCTGACGATTAACTTGATAATAGCTGGAGTGCAACAAGATGTTAAGGTATTCTGTAAGGCGTTTTGACTTAAGGCTTATCTAACTCGATTAGTAAATGGTATGATATCTTCCAATCTTTTAAATAGCTAAGTTATAAGGATTCTTAATCCATAGATAAATAATTACAAACATAACTTGATCAAACTTATCTCTCCATAACACTTTCAAATTACACAACAAGCATGAGAAATACAATTAAAAATAGTCTTTCTTCTAGCACCTAGAACTAAAAAGATGTTAACCTCATTATCTCTCTTGTTTTCATTTCTATTGTCTCTATTATCTATTCCTATGAGATGTTCAAAGGAATGAAGGCTATCACCTACAGATTCTAAATGGCTAAAAAAATAATATTCCTAGTTCCTTTACAAACTGTAATGATAGAAGAAACATTTATAAAAATCCTTAAAGCACAATCAAATAGATTAGAAATTGTAAAGTGATCTCAGCAAACGAAACTTTTTCTTTCTTATACTTCATTCTTATAAACAAGATTATTATGTAGAAATTAGAAATTACAAAAATAAATATCTAGTTATTAAAAAATGTATATAATATCTCCAATTTTCAAACTTTTTATTGTATACTTTGCTTGCTTGCTTGCTTACTTGTTTGTTTGATGTACATATATATTTTCAGTTTTATTCCTAAAAAATCTATTCAATCCTCTACAAAGAAGGATCAATCTATCATCTTGATTTATAGACTTAAAGCTAAGCCAAATTGATTTATTCTAATAATAATTGAATAAAACTAATCTCCATTTATAAATATATGAAACTAAATCTAAGTGTCTCTAATAAATTAGAATTATATTAGCTGTGTGATTAAAGCTTTAAAAGATTATTTCAAAAAAATGGCTGTAATGTTTAAATAAATGTTTTGAAATAGGATAAAATAAAATGATAATTTCTATTTTTAATAATTACAAAAGTTATTTTTGTGTAAATAAATAGATAGATTTTTCATATTTTATTTATTTGTTTGACTATCTATCGTTTTATTTTGTTGATAAAATAGTAACTTAAAACGAATTAAACCTTTATTAATATTATTTAAATTTAAGTAAAATTATTAATATGTATGTAATACTAAACCTATCTATCTATCCATATATAGTTAAATAAAATTCTAAATATTTATTTGTTTTTATTGTATTGGAAAATAGAATAAATAGTAATATTACTTATTTAATCCAATACAATTTCTATAAATAAGAAATGAGTCTATATTAAATTTTAAAAATATTTATGAGAACATAAAAGTTTTAAGAAAAGAAAGAGAGAGAATGCATATTATTTTTGTAGTTAGAAATTTTCTTTTCTCAAATATTTTTTTAAGAAAATGATGAATCATTACATTTATTCAGAAGAAAAAATGAAATAGAGAATGCATTTGATTTTTATAGTGAGAAATTTCCTCTCAAATATTTTATTTTAGAAAATAGAGAACCATTATATCATTTGAAAATGTGAATGTATTTATGAAAAAATGGAAACATAGATAAAATAGAACTTAAAAAGAATAATACCTTATTTTGAATATTATTTCAATTTTAAGTAGAATTATTAATATGTATATAATGTTTAACCTATCTATCTATATTAAGTTAAATAAAATTCTAAATATTTATTTGTATTGTATTGGATAATAGAATAAATTGTAATATTATTTATTTAATCCAAGACAATTTCTAGAAATAAGAAATGAGTCTACATTAAATTTTAGAAATATTTATGAGAACATAAAAGTTTTAAGAAAAGATGAGATAGAGGATTTATTTTATTTTTGTAGTGAGAAATTTCCTTTTCTCAAATATTTTATTTAAGATAAGGATGAATCATTACATTTATTGAGAAGAAAAGATGAAATAGAGAAATGCATTTTATTTGTGTTGAGAGATTTCCTATTTCTCAAGTATTTTATTTAAGAAAACTGAGAACCATTGAAAATGTGAATGAATTTATGAAATAATGGAAACATAGAAAAAATAGAAACTTAAAAAGAATAATACCTTATTTTGAATATTATTTAAATTTAACTAGAATTATTAAAATGTAAATAATGTTTAACCTATCTATCTATATTAAGTTAAATTAAATTTTAAATATTTATTTATTTGTATTGTTTTGGATAATAGAATAAATAGTATTATTAATTAATTCAATATAATTTCTAGAAATATCAAATGAGTCTTCATTCAATTTTAAAAATATTTATGAGAACTCAAATATTTTAAGGAAATATAAGAAAGAGAATGCATTTTATTTTTGTAGTGAGAAATTTCCTTTTCTCTAATATTTTATTTAATAAAATGGTGAATCCTTACATTTATTCTTAAGAAAATATGAGATAGTGAAGACATTTTATTTTTGAGTTGTGAGAAATTTCCTCTCAAATATTTTATTTAACAAAATGGAGAGCAATTACATTTGAAAATGTGAATTTATTTATTAAATAATGGAGATCTTTTGTTATAAAAGAATTGCCTAAAAGATTGCCTAATCAATCCCTTACTATTTTTTATTTAATTAAAAACTAAAGAAAAGTTAATTTTTAATAAAATCTTCTTTTTTGAATTACTTTTGATTTTTTTGCAAATTAAATGACTCATAATTGTAAAATATAATCAATTGTATAATCTGAAATGACCTTTTAATAAAAGCTGGATCTTTTGATTAAAAAAAAATAATCTTTACTTTTCTCAAATTAAATAAATTAGGATAAACCTATTGAGTAAAACATTAACCTTCAATATAAGTTGCAATCAAATTCATTATAACTGTAACCTATCTGCTACATGGAAGGGGTAGGATAAAATAGCAAATCTCTTATTTGTCATAAGAAACTTAACTAAGAAATATCAATAAATTTTATTGAAAAAGTACACAATTCTTTCCTTAATTTTGTGTGTAACTGCTCACCTCTCTCAGATGCATTCGAGAAATTAATCATTATGAATTACACAAGTCTCAGTAACTATGACTTAAGATAAATTTATACTAGGTAAATTTAAATTTATCGTTCTATAAAAAATTACAATAAGTAAATGTAAATTATTTTTATGTATAGAAACTAAATTCTAATTTATATTCTAAAGGCTGTGTGTCAATCTAATAAAAGGATCATATTATATTATACTTTTAAAATGATGAATTCTTATTTTTAAATTTCTTCAAGGTGTAAAAAAAATAGCTAAGTAGAAAGAAAGAAAGGAATATTCTTAGAAGAGTTCCATTAAAAGTAGAGAATCTAATATTAAATATTCTTTTAAAAAAAATACAGTGAAATATTAATTGTGTTCAAATTGGTGGTAAAGCTTAGGTTGGTGTTAAATAGATTAATGGTATAGTTTTAAGTTTTAAATAAGTAATAAAATAATACATAACAAACACTTGACTTGTGTATAAAATTATGAAAATGAAAGTAAAAATTAGATTCTCTGAAAAAATGTAAAAAAGAAATGAGAATGTAACGAAATAGATAGGAATGATGGATAGATAGATATCCTTCTAAAATATTATAATAATTAGCTTAAGAAAAATGTGATCAATTTTTATGTATGGCAAATTTAATATTTTTGATTGAATAATTAATTATATTTTTCATTTAATTCTTTTATACTAACAACTCGATTGATTGATAATAATAGCTGATTAATTACAATAACGAAGAGAAAGGTATTGATTTTTAATCATTTCTACCTAAAATCTGTAAATAGGATTACTATCATTAAACTTAGGGCCTTCGCTTTTTGTTAAAAAAGAAAAGAGTAAATTAATATTATGCATATCATGATTTAGATTATAGATAGGACTGACAGATAACCAAAATAATAAAAATGGTTAAAAGGAAAGTTTAAATATTTTAAATTCGTCAAGAGACATTACAAAATTAAGTTAATATGATGGGAAATACAAATATGATGTATCTATAAACAAACTATAAACTATGAATATTACTTTCTTCTTTCTTTCTTTTTATTTATTTATTTAGTTATTTTTTATTCATTCATTCCTAATTGAGGATAGAAATTAAATAAATTTATCCCACTTTATTTTTCTTGCTTTTTTGATTAATCCATCACTTTTATCTTTTGGAAATATAGATTAATTTTTATATTAAATTGTATAATTTTGTTGATTAATTTACTTAAATCAATCAAAAGATATCCATGAGAAGATAATTTATACTCTGTTAATGAATTCAAGCGAGTGAGTGGGTGGTAATTTTTTTATTTGAAATTAAGCTAAACAACAAATAATTCTTTGAAAGTATTCTATGAATGTGAAAATATAAAAATATTAAAGAAACTGACAATTATTACAAATAATATGAGGAAAATACACAATAAAATAAGATATTTGTTAATATAATACGCAGTTTTAAGCTTAATTAAAATAATTAAACCCTTAGTAGGTTTAAAGAAGCTAATAAAAACTTCCATTCTTTTATAACTATATATTTCAACTCTTGATTTGAGCACTAATTTGATTTTATTGTAATTCGATCATAGGACCTCTTTCATTAACGAAGTTAGCTTGAGAACCTTGATTTTCAGTAACGAGCACAACTTGGCTGTGAGGGGCTTTGGGAATCTTTGTAATAAGCTCTTCAGGGTCATCAAATCTGATTCTAGGAATGTGATAAGATTCTCCATCTTCGAAGAGTTGAGTGGGGGCATTGCCAACCAACTTCATGATGAAGCCAGTGAAAAGAGCAGTACCTATGGCAATACC
Organism: Tetrahymena borealis; assembly: GCA_000260095.1. Lineage (NCBI taxonomy): Eukaryota > Ciliophora > Oligohymenophorea > Hymenostomatida > Tetrahymenidae > Tetrahymena > Tetrahymena borealis. The sequence continues at coordinate 419,915 of JH651260.1, read as the reverse complement.
AATTGTTATGAATAAGAAGGCAATTTAGAGACCACCTTACTTAGATTAGCTCCAGTCTGATTCAGAAGCTCTTGGGTAAACATCTAAGAGTTGAGAAAGAGAGTCACCACGGCTTTCTGCCTTTGAAGCAGCAACGGCACCCCAAATACCACCAATAATACCAGGAAGACAATGCAAGTTCATAATACCACAAGTATCGTGTAAACCAATCTTGTTTTCAAGGAATGGTTGCAATTTAGAAAAACCTAAGCTGGAAACAATACCTGCGAAAACACCAATCAAAATAGCCCATACGGGGAGGATGTTCATACTGGCACAAGTACCCTATATTAAATAAATGAAATATTATTAAAATTGATTTGAATGGCTAATCATTTATTTGGCATAGAAAGGCAGACAAAAGAATATTTTTAATCAATTAAAGGAGAGTTATTTATATATCTTCAATAGCTGCTATTTTTCTTTTAAATTTACAAATTTAATTTGTATGTTTGTTTGTTTGCTTGCTTAGATATCTAACAACTTTAAAATTCTAATTTCATTTGCATAAATTAATTAATTTATGTTTGTTTGTTTGTTTATTTGTTTGTTTATTTCAATTGTTTTTTTTGTTTGTTTGTTAGCTTAGTTTAGTTTAGCTTATCTTAACTTATAAGTTAGGTGATTTTCTAGATTGTTGAAGATGAAAAACAGGCAGACAGAAAGTCAGCTTTAGAAAGATTATGATTTCTTTTATATGTTTGTATTTGCTAAGCCTAAATATATATTTAAATAAAATGATTACCATAGCAACACCACCAGCCAAAGTAGCATTTTGGATATCAATCATGTTGAATTTCTTATCATCGCTTCTAGTCATCATTGAAATCAAGAAAGTGACCATACAACTACCACTCAAAGAGAGAATAGTGTTGACATAAGCTCTATTTTAGGCTTCACTACCAGGTGTAGCAGGACCTGCATTGAAAGAAGGCCAGTACATCCAGAGGAATATAGCACCAAGGAAGGCAGTGAGATCTGAGATGTAGTTAGATTCAGCCTTTTTATGACCGAAAGCACCTCTTGGGGATAAAATCTTGGCTAAGACAACACCAAAGACTGCACCATAAGTGTGGATAACCATAGAACCACCAATATCGGCTATACCCATATCTAGAGAGATTCTTTCGTTAAGGGTAAAACCAATAGTTTCAAGGAATAAACAAACCAACATCTAGAAGCCAGAAACTTTACCAATGATACCACCGAAAGTAATGAGGACAGCACCTGCACAGAAAGAACTGGTCATGAGGGTATATGTATTGAAATGAACAGTGAAGTGAGCATCTAAGTCGAAAGCACACTTCCAGATAGCTTCCCATATAGGGTAGAGTTAGAAAGAAATTGCGCCAATGACAAAGGTATAACCTATTAGAGTAAACAAGAATAAAGTTCGTTAATTTATGTAATTGAAATTTGTAGAAGTATGTAAAGATGGAATGTAACTTTTTAGAATAAGACTTATATCATTATAACTTTAATTCTTATAATAATCAAGGCATTTATTTTTTTAATTAGGGATAGAAATAATGCTTACCAACAGCGCTGAATTAGTAAGTTCTCAAGAAAGTCATCAAAAATCCGAAGCCAACGAAGATCATAACGTTGACATCCTACCACATTGGGTAACGGGCAGCTTCGGCAGCCAAGCCAGTACCAGTTGAGTATTCACCAGCGAAACCATGAATGATAATGCAGAAAATTTCAATTAAGACGATTGCTACACCGAATTTCTTTTGTTCGGTGAGAGCTAAAGGATCCATTGTGTGTCCCATTTTGACTTATATTCTGTTCGTTGTTCGTTTAGTTGGTCTATGCCTAAAACTTACTTTTTTTACAACTTTAATTTTTTTTAATAATTTTAAGATTATTAATTTTTTTGATGGTAACTATTTGTAAAGAAAAGATATTCACATAAATTAATACAAATTTTGTATACTTTCATCCAAATTGCGTGACTTTGGCCTTTAAATGTTATTAATCAAATCAACTTATCTCTTATTTGTAAAATTAATATTTTTTTCCACTCAATAATTGCCTTTTTGCAAACAAATGCTGTCAAGCTTATATAATATTGATTCCTTTTAATCACCTTTTTGAATATTCTTTAATTAATTAATTTTCTTTTCCAAAAATCTATCTATCTATCAATCAATCAGTCAATATATTCTACTTTTCCTACCCCTTCGATTTTTTTGATTTTCTTCTTTCTTACTTTCATTTACATGAGCTTGATTTTACATTTATCCTCCTTAATGATTATTTTAAATGATAAGAATTGTATGGGAGTAATATAAATATCTATCTATAAATAACGATAAAATACTTAGAGTTCACTTGAAGGAATTAATTTTTCTTAATTTTAGCCTCCTTATGATTACATTCACAACTAATATATGTTTACAAACTATTAGATATTCCTTCTTTCCGTTTATTTAAAAATACCACATTTACTCTTCCGCTGCTGATTGATAATTTAATTATTGTACAAAAATTTAATTTATTGTTTATTTTACTAACCTTAAAATTTCTTTCTTTATGATAAAAGAAAAATAAGAAGAAGAGAAAAAATTAATTTGCACAATAAACTGCTATTTTTTAAATTATTTATTGATGTTATTCACTAATTAGGTATTTTTAAGTAGGATTTAGTTATTATGATGATATAAATCTCTTACAAAAAATTAGTTTTAATCAATTAGGTTCAATAATAACAATTTTAAATGAAATTCTTTTCTAAAAAAATGTTAAACTTTTTTCTGATACTTACCTAGAGATTGTTATCTTGAATTCTTTTACATTATAAGTATGTTTTAAACTTCATAAACTATTTAGTTAGATTGATACTTTGTTTATTTATGAATATTAAATTAATTTATTTGTTTGTAACAATAGAATAATAACTTTTGTTGAAAGAATGATAGGTATTTATGTTAAGCATATTTGGGGGTTTCTTGATTGCTTGTCTGCTTATGTGCAGTAAAACATTCGAGAGGCTTATGAGATATTAATTTAAATAGCTTTTCACTGATAACTGTAATATGGAAAAAATGAAAATTAAATGACAATATTTAGAATCTAAATAACATCACTTCTAACCTTTTTTTAACTTTTTAATGTGTAAGGGCGAAAAAATCAGAATTGAAAATTATCTTAAAAATTATCAAGTTTATTTGATTGTTTGTTTGTATCTATAATTTAAAAGAAAAAAGGTTTTGTTTGTTTAAGAAAGATGAATAAAAAGTTGAATAAGAATTTAATTGAATCTTACTTAACTAAGAAAGGATTACTTACATATAAATAAATAAATATTTACATAAAATTAGAAAATGAAATATATTTAAAGTTGCATCAATCAATCAATGAATCAATCAAGCAATCACCCCAAATATTTTTATTATTAATTCGCAATTCATTTCAAAATTTATAAATAAAATAAAGATTATTTTCATTTTTAAATTTCAGACTTTTATCATTTGATTATTAGTCTGTTGGCGATCTTTATAAATATCTAGAAGTAATCTGTAGTCTACAATTCCATCTCTCTCAGCAAATTTAATGAACTGATGTGCATTTTAGTCAGATAGTTTTATTCCCTAACTATTAAGAACTTTCATTATTAGCGACTTAGCCAGCTCATAAGTTATTGCGATATTTGCTTAATTATAAGAGTGGAATAAATCCATCAGATACTTTCTATTTCTAGCAAGCACATTAATAATGAAATCATAATCTTTTATTTCATGATTTTCATTATAAGTAGATTTATTAGTACTAGATTCTCTTTCTTTACTACCTATTTATTAGAGTTTATTATTAATTCTAAATATTGAATTTCTTTCCATTGAGCTACTCTTCCTTTCTTAATCTTCAATAGGTTTTTGTTGTTTTCTATCTTTCTTTTCGCTCATTGATTACTATAATTATTCTTATACCTTAACAAATGATAGTGTATTGTTTTGTTTAATGAAAGCGTTACTGCTCATCGAGCGGTATTTCTTGCGAGTAAATTCTTTCTCTTATTGGTTATCCGAAATGCTAAGAGGAACTTTACCAAAATGACCTTGCGATGTTTATATATTGCTTAAAACATCATTCCATTCATAAGAATCTATAAAACCATCTTGATTCCTATCTAGAAATCCAAACATATCTTTAATTACTGCAAATCCTTCCTAAGGATCTGCACTTAAAATACTTAACTGTTTAATGAGAGCTTCAAACTCTTAAAGATTCATTTTACCATCTCCCTTTGAGTTAAACTATAAAGAAAATTTAAAAAAATATATAAGATAAGAAGAATCAGAAAATTGGATAAACGTGATGTAATATTAATCTCAGAAATTAAAAAATTTGGGTAGAGAAGTAATAGATTTTTTAAAAAATTGGAAGACTATCTAACTAATAAACTTCTCTCACCCCTTGCTTTCTTCTATTTGATTGTTCTAAGAGATATTATAGCTAGTTATAAAAAAATATAATTTATTTAATTATTTACTGATCTAAAAGCATCAATAGGAGAGATCATATATGTGTAGATTTTGTTTGAAATTTACTTCAATTTTCCTTTACATCTCTGTACAATCAATTCGTCTTCTTAACTTTTTTAAAGGAGCTAAAGGAGTTTTTTAATTTCAACACGTCCATCTAATCCACACAGATTAATAAAGAAAAATATTTCAGAGTTTTTTAAGCCCAAATTTAAATCGTTGATTGCCTTTTTCAATTGGAGGTTTGTCAAGAAACCAGATTATGCCTCATCATATTTTCTAAGCGTTTCTTCAAGATTTGAAGAAAAAGATGACCTTAAGATTCTTTTAACTTTTTAAATAATTTATTCCCCTTATTATTAGAGGGAACCAAAGGAGTCTTAAGATATAGCACTAGATGAGTTTTACTATCCATTTGTAGAATTAATTCCAAAACTAGCAGAAACTTAATAATTTTTAGAGAGTGCATTATAGCGATCATTGAAAAATTTAGCTTAGTTATTAACTGATAGAAGTTATTATCCATTTGATCCACCATTTGAATCTGATCTTTATCCATACTTTAGATCCCCAATTATTTTTTTGGTAGGTGTAACATATTTTAATCCTGAAGATACATACTTTAAAGAAGTTTCTTATGCTTTGGTTTTTTTAGGAGATTAGCTGACTCTAGAACCAGTTAAAGTTCTAATTAATTATAATAAAAAGATTTATTTAAATTATTATGAATAATAAAAAGTATTAAGGATAATAAAATATTTAATTGTATTTATTTACATTGGAGTAAATGATCTATATCTATTGCTATCTGAGTTTTAAGGAAAAATTTTAATTTGCTTTGCTATGTTTTATTGAGATTGGAAAATTAAACTTCCTAAATTGTTAGCCTTGCCACTTTAGCTCCTATCACTCCCTATAACACTATTCACTGTTTTCTTAAGAAAACCTAAAAACATATTATAATCCATTCCAGGCTTTAACAGGAAATTAATTTCTTTATCCCAAACTTCGCTAATATCATTGAACTAAAATCTTCCTGGGTACAAATAGTTAATTCCTTAATAAAAACCTTTTAAGGTAATAACCTTTTCATCACTGGAAGATTCATGCTTATCATTACGAGCTAAAAAGAATTCAAATCCTTCTCTTACTTAGGATCTCCTACTGAAATGCATTTCAATTAAATTTCTCAGCTCTTCAACCATTTATTTTCTCCAATTTATATGTCCTTTATATTTAATAAAGTGTATAAAATTGTATGGATTTTAGTGAATTATATTTACCAAAAGCACTTTGCCAATCAGATTCAGTCAAGAATCCTTTTTTATGTGGATCAAAATAAGCAAATAATTCTTATAATAAGGTTTGAGTTAAATCAAAGCCACTAACAGCATTGTTTAATTCTAGCCATTTGTTGAATTTTTCAATAGTAATTTTGTTCTAATATTAGCTTACATCTATTTATTTAATTATTAGTAAAAATTAAGTTAGAATTTAAGAAAAGTGAAATTGAATTACTATCAAAACTATCTGCTATGGAAGAGTAATTCTTAGAAATAAATAAACCAAGTTATTATTAAGCTGATTTTTTCCAATCTACATTTAATAGTTATACTTAGTTTGTGGAATTATTGCTTTTAGATGACTGTGGTTTACCACTTCTCGAAGGTTATGAGGATGTAGATCTTTTGATAGAACTATCATCACCTTTGTTGTTGATTATTTTTGTAACTTAAACAATATTCTACATTTCCTTTTATTGCTAGATGAACTTTGTAAAGTCTATTATTCCAATCCGACCAGATTTATAAAAATCAATTATTTTAAACAATCTATTTACTCTAGCCTCAGTTAATTCACTTTCTTTTATCTTCAGCACGTCTCTTATAAATTTCTTTAAGTCTTGAATATCGACTTAAATTATAATACAATGATAAATGAATAAAATAAGGTTAGATAAACAAATATATTTTTACTGTATCCCTTATATTCAAAATCTAAAGCTCTGAATGCTTCTTCTTCAGAGGGAAAATTCCCTTTAAGATACCAGGCATATAATTTTTAAATCATTTAATTCTACCAAATCCAATTATCTTCAGTAACTTCGCCTGAAGTGTTATTAATTACACTTTTTTCCAACACTCTTAAAAAGCTATTTATGTCTATCATACCGATGTGGAGTTTGTCAATATAGGCAAAGAAACCATCTTTAATTGGTTAAGAGAGTTAAATAAACTATTTAATAGAAAAATGAATTTATTTTAATTTAATAAGGTTTTTGTTTATCTACATTATCAAGATTAGTCATAAATTCATTGCATGAAATCATTCCGTTTTTATCTGTATCCAATTATTCAAATAACTATCTGAATGTGAGCTTCTTTGCATCTACATTTCTTCTGAGATCTCTTAAAATAAGATTGACTTTCTCTTCTGACAGGGGATTTATAGGAAAAGAAGGTGGATCTTATTCAACAAATGCTTCACCATCATTTTATTTTGATGCAGACATAGTTGTAAATTTATAAGTTAAATTATTTGATGAGGCTAAATCTGTAAGATTTGAAGTTAAAACTTCTATTTTTTTAGAGTCATAATGGTTTGCAGGTAGATATTTAATTGTTTAAATGGGATTTTATTTTATAGAATCCTATGAGGCAGCAACTTAATCAATATACTTTCCATTTTTAATAAATGATTAAATGTCATAGACATCAATTAAGCCATCTTTTCCATAGTCAATTTATTTGATAAATGACTCTAAATACTCTGATGTTTCATCTTAGAATAAATTGCTTTGTAAATAATGTGCTAACTATTAATTACAATTTATTTTAAATGTTAAAGAATAATAAAGAAGATTAAAGAAATTTATACTTTCTAAAATGTAACTTTCTAATTTGTAGAGGAATCTTCATTTAGTTTAATGTTTTTATTGACAGCCTTGAGGAAATGTTGAGCTGATTCAAATTTTTCGTAATGAGCCTTAAGTTTTTATAGGAAATCACTTCGATCAAATATCCTTTCCTTAGGTACTCTGGTTGTTTCTATAGTAGAAATGGATTCTAATAATTGAAAATAATCTATTCTTTCTTTATTATCTTTTTAAATATATCTTATCATTCTATTGATTTCTGATATACTAAGTTTGAGTTGACTCTTAACTAAGCAAATCTTAAAACTTGCAACATCTAAATATCCTTCATTACTTTCATCATAATTCTATTCATTTATTAATTAATTAACATTCAATATCAATGAAAAAAACAAATGAACAAAATATGATAAATTTACTGTAAACTTCTCTTTTAAATCTTCTAAAACGGCTTAATTGCTAAATTTTAATTTCAATCTCCATAATAGATTTTTATACCAAGTTGGGTCATGTTCTTTATCATCTATTTTTTTAATAATTATGTTTCTTGATCAAGCTTGAATGTTTATTCAAAATACCTTCTTCAATTGATTAAAGTTATTTAGTTAGTTGCTAAACAGTAATTGTTTTCTGACCAATGATTTATAACAGCACATCAGCTATTTTTTCTGCTTTCTCTTAATTTAATGAGATGCACATTAACTTTAAGCAGTCGGAGAGTTCTTTTTTGTTTAAAGGAGGAGAATCTCTAGATAATTTCATCGTTTTAAGAATATCATCAGTTCTTAATCCTTTCTTAAATACGACATCTCTTATATAATCTAAGTGTTTTACTTATATTAATAAAGCAATATAAATAAACAACCTCTGCAATTAAAATTTAATGTGCTTACTTTATGATGGCAGGTATTCTCCAAATACTCTCTACCAGTCAACATACTCAATGAAATTCTTACCTCTTTCGTCTAAAATTTTAAATGCTTCCTCAATCTATATATTATTTTAGATTGATCATTTATATTTTATTTACCACAAATTATTTAATTAATACCAGCTCAGGTGTAAGTTTTATTCCATTCTATTCTATGCACTGCTTGAATTATTCCTTATCCAATTTAATGAACTGAAAATTCTTAATATTATGACCAAAACTTTTGTCACAAAGTAAAATAAACCCCTAATTAAATTTAAGAAATGTTTTTATTATTATTGCTATTGTTATATTTAAACTATTGTTACTCTCTCTGAGTCTAAATTATTTTATCTCATCCAAAACTATATAATTCTTTAACAAAGTGGGTTAGTTTGATTGTATATTTCGCTGCTAGCACTTGCTGTTTAGTAAGATCTTTAAGATAAACCACTTTTTTATTGATTTCTCTTTCCATTGCTTAAATCTCTTATTATATGGCTTCTTGACACAAAGCTTCTCTAAGAAACGGATTTTTCTCCTAAATCTTATTATTTATTCATGCTTATAGATAAATTATCGTTCTATTATTAATTCTTTTCTATTTTATTTTTTAAGACAATTATTTTAAACAGATAATTATTTTTAACAATATTACTTTGATTTGCAATTAAATTTTATAAGTTAATTCCTAAGCTGCTCTGCAGATATTAATTGGCAGAAGAAGCAGCTTCAATCTATTATTTATTTTAACTAATTTTTTCAGGAGATAGACTTGAAAAGTTATTTCTATACTCTAAAATGTTTAAATTTGCAGCAGTAAGAGTCATTTCTCCTTTTTCTTTTCTTTCATCTAAAGGGAGATTTACAGAGTTCTAATTACACAAAAGGAGTTAAAAAAGTATAAGATCTTGTTTAAAACAAATGATTTACTGAAGTGCTTTAAATAAAACTAGGATAGAAATTAACTGCACACATATTGTTTCTGACAATAAGATATCCAATACCAGGTATTTCTAAATCAGCTAATCCCGTCTATGTATAAAGTTTAAATAAAATAGATTATTTTAAAGTCATTTCTAGTAAGAAGAAAATTCTCCAATTAGTTAGTTAAGAAGAGTACCTGTATTATTTTGTTTGCAAGAGAAGAAAGCATTCTGGTAATACCTGCTTTGCATTTGAGAGGATCTACTTATATCAAATTGGATATCTCGCTATAATTTAATGAGACTTATTATATCTATCCACTTGTAGTTAGACTATAAGGTCTTATCTATTAGTTCATTTCACTATATACACTTTATTTTAATCCCATTCCTTTTGCGAACTCTGAAGATATTAGAAATACAGGTTATCTTTACTGCTTTTCTTTCAGTTTTTAAGAAGTAAACCCCTATTTATCATTTAAATCATAAATGTGTTATCTTATTGAACTAATTCATTTTTCCTTATTTAATAATTGCATTAAATGAACTAGATTTATTCTTATTTACATCTTTATTAAACTCAGTAGGCCCAAAAGTGAATAATCCAAATTTATTAATTTAAACGCCTCTGCCCATCCTCATTTGTCTTGAAATGTGCAATCCTTTTTAATAAATAAGGATGAAGTTAAATTATTAGTAATTCTATTATGATTACCAAATCCTCCCCATATTTTGTGCATAGTATCATCATCAATATCTTCTATCAATCTGTAAAGCCTTTATTAATAATTAATTTTGATTGGTTATTGATTGATAGATTTGAATAGGAGAACTTTAAATCTAAATCTCAGTATCACAAAAAGAATTTTACTTATTATCATTTAATTAATATGCCGATTTATGGAGGGCTTGGGAATTTAGTGATTGCCGAGATATGTCAGAAAGCTAAGAAGTCATATTACTACTACTACTACTAAAATTGAAATTTTGATCTACTTAACTAATATATTAATTTATTATTTATTATTAATTAATTCACTTACTTACTTACCTATTGCTTTAAGATTGTTGATAATTTTATAAATTAAATGTTAATAAATTTTACTTTTGATAAATAGTACACATTTCTTTCTTTTTGTTATTCCTATTGTGTAAATTGCCTTTGGGAAATAAATTCCTGTAGTCTCATTTATGGTAAAATAATGCCTCTATTGTGTTTATTAATGCAATAAATATCATTCACTTAATAAATTAGTTAATAACAACCATTTAACACCCATCCATATGCGCGTATATTTTATTTATTGTAATCACTATACTCATTATAATTAATTTTGAATGGATAAATTAAAATTTGATATCTTCAATAAACATTTTACCTCTTTCTAATATAATACCTCTTTTATATTACTTATTTTAATTATTTCTTTTATACTTTTAATATTAACCATCACTTTTATGTATTTGTCAATTCAATAAATAAATCAATCAATCAATCTATTAAAACTAAGATAATTTCAAATTTATTAATTTAATTATTATCAAACATTGATATTTTCAAAAATTAGTCGTTTATATTATTTGTTAATTAAAAGATCATTAAATTTCTCTCATGAATCAATCAACAGAATCATCATTAGATTAGAAAATTTGTTTAGAAATCTTATAAGAATCAGATTAGAATTTTAAGAAAACACATTCCTTTGGTAAAGAATATAATTATGAAGTTAGGATTAGGAAAATGAATAATTTTAAATGAAAAAATATGATAATAGAGGAGAGATTTATAGAATATTAAATAATTAGATGTAATTATCCAGGATTTATTCCAGTCGTATGCGAGTTAGAGAATATCACAGATGTTAATGTCAATAAGTAAAATTTAAAATGAAATAATAAGAAATAGTATTAATTTGCTTGCTTTTTATCATTTAATTAGGCACATCAATTTTAGATTTTATATATCCGATGACATATTTGTTGGTAAATTTAAATATTAAAGTAGAAATGAAATTAACAAATAAATAATCCATGTTTCTTTAATTAGGACATCTAAAGAATTATTTGAAGGAGTTATTTTAAAAGAGAATTAAAACAATGAACAAATCTCATCGTTTGCATTTACTTATAGAGGATGATGTAATCATCAAGCGTAAAAGAATTTTATTATAATAAAACCAATTCAAGAATTGAGTTATTAAAATATCAACTAAACACTCTCTTTGGAAACAAATATTTTTTTGTAATAATTAAATAAATAGATGATATTCCTATAAAAGAAGTATATAATAAGAAAGTGGAATCTGATGGTTGGCTATATTTAAAATTATCTATTGACTATTGATTCTTTCAATCAATAGAATAACTAATCGTAAAATATAAAAATTATTGATTCAATAGAATAATTAATGATAAAATATTTATAAAAAAGTAAATAAAAAGTAATAATTTAGTTATCAATAAAGTAATCTTTATGTTTTCAATTTATTTTCAGAATAATTTATAAACAATTGTTTACAATTGTTGAAAAGGATTAAATAAATGTAATTATATTTGTTTTAGTAAAAGCTATTAGAAATTATAAATTAAAGGATAAATAAAATATACTTTTATATCAATCATCATTGTTGTTGTTGTTGCTAAACAATTTATACAATATAATTTAGATTAAATACTCAACTTAGATTATCTGATTCGTTTGGTTTTTATTTATTAACATGGAGTAATTCTATAATTGATGCTTAGTTTAATATTTCCATAATATCCATAGATTCTATCCTCTAAAGCTTTGTCATTACATTAGCGAAATCCTCATCCATGAGTTCTTCTCTTCTTATTTTTAAAATGGCTAAACCTATATAATAGACATATGTAAGGATATCTTTTCTACTTAATAGAGTATCCCACATACGAGTTACATCTGTTAGTTAAAATTCTTATGTAAAAAGGAGAAGTAACCATCTTAAGCTGTAATATTATGGGTCAATTTATAATTTTTCAAAGTGGAACCAAAGATCAATATCAAAAGCTTTAAGATAGCTTTTAAATTCGATGCATTTATATTTAATTCCTTATTGATACTCGTCCATTTAACGCATGAATCTATCTTTCAATAACCCCATCACAATAATAAAACAGAAGAAGGTATCTGCTTCTATTTACACAAATCCATCCTCTTAAAATAGAGGGAAAGCTCTTTCGTTTTAGAAAATAAAATAAATAGGTGCTAGAATTTCATTCATTCCTTAAACATACTAGATGACTGGATTGAGTTTTGCATAGATAAATAAGATACGACTTAATACATCGCAGTGCCTTTCTTCCTAGTTAATGTTTTTCTTCTTCTTTTCTTAGCGAATTTATGTCACAAATGGAATTTATAATCTAACTTATCTTAATGTTGGTGAAATAAAAAAGTGCATATCTGCACGAGTTCTCTCTGTATCTTTTTCTATTTAAGTGAAGAGTTCCGAATCTTAAAAAAAGGAATTCCAAGTACTTTTGGTGCACTTACTTAATGGATGATCTAATACTTTTGAGAATTACATTTTCCCTTTTTAAGCACTTCCTTGACTAGCTCTAGTAGGAGGACTAGAAGAAGAAGATTAAATTAAATTTTATGCATCACTAAGCTATTTTTTTAATGTAAATTCATACAATCCTCCTTCATTTTTTCCATCCTTTTGAAGCTTTTCCTACTCTTATTATTTTTTTAATTCTTATTCTTCATGTTCATCAATTATTTATTGTGGAGGAAGCTTTTATTTTCTTAGAAAGTCATCTAAAAACTAATTATATGTTGCTCTTCTATCCCTTAATTGCTGCGCCCATGTTGATTTATCTGGTTTTAAATATCCCAATAAAATTTTCCAAACAATAGCCCTTAATCCTATGCATTCATCTGGAATGCCTAAATTTGCATAATCTCTCAATCTTGCTAAATCTATGATATCAGCATTTAAGACTTCCAAAATGTTTTTAATTTTCTATTATCCAACTTAAGAAATTCTCTAAATAGACTCTGAATTCAATTAGGAATTAAGGTAATCAAGAGAATAGTAATTATTATTTATTATGCTACTCTCTTACATTGATTGATTGCTTGCTTGCTAAGCTTTTTATTCTAGATAACTATGTCTTGATTAAAGTTTAACTAAAAAAATTGTAATTATATTTTAATAATCCTTTTTGTAAATTTATTGATTTAGCTTGCACACACTTAAAGGTATTATTTGAAGTTTTCTAAGGAATGTATTATAGATTTTAATAGTTATTTAATTCTAAAGAGTACTAAGATAGTTAGTTATCCTTCTTTTATAATTACCTAAAGATATTTCTTGCAAGTAATATTTTTATTTGATATAACTTTTAATAATACTAACAGAAAAGGTATAAAAAATATCAAATAGATTTATTTCTATGGCTATATCTATCTATCTATTTGTCTATTTATCTATCTATCTATCTACCTATCCTTCTTACTAATTAGAAATTTAAATTTAATGAATTATACCAATAATTTATATGAAAATTGTAGTTAAAGAGCTAACATAGAGTAGAAAATTAAACCAATTAGTAGAAATTATATCATTTGGTCAATCTTATCTTTTCACATTTCAAATTAATATTTCTTCTATTTTTTTGTACTAATTAAATCTGATGAAGTAAATGTTTAATTTTCATGTAAAATTTATTTAGTCTCATTAAATGAGCAATTTACCAATTAATAAGTCATAATCAGTAGATTATTTTTGGCTAAAAAGTAAGTAAATATATATTTAGTTGAATGGATTATATATTTAATTAACTAAAAGTATCTTTCATTAGATAATTAAATAATTGATTGATTTTATAAATTTAGTGAATATATGAAATAATGATTCAAAGTGTTATAACTAAAACCACCAATCTTTTTATTTTTTGACATCTAGCTATTAAGTATTTAGCTGGCTATAAAAAGCTGAACCTATTTTATATATGAAAAAATAACAATCATAACTATTTTATCCTAGACATGTTAAAATATTAATAAATTTTTTGAAATTCATCTATTTATTTATAGGCTAACCAAAATTAAATATGGATGAATGGAATGTATTAGATAAATTTTCATCTTCTATAAATTCATTTTTACTAATAGAGATTTCAAAATATTACTCTCACAAATATCTGTTAACATTTGTGCAATTTTTCCATTAAAAATATTAACTTTAAATGAAAGAATAAGCTATTGGTTATTGACTGATTAATATATTCTTCAAAAAGTTCAAAAAATAAACAAGGGAAATAATTTAAATAAAATCTTTAGATTTGTAATAGAATTGAACTTATAATTTTGTAAGTAATAAACATTTATCCTACTTAAAAACTATTAATAAATTAGTAAAAATTTTTAATTTCTTAATAGCAAATCTTTATATTAAAAATACAATTTTGGTTAGATTAAAATAATTGCTCTATAATAAGGGATCCATTAGTAAAAACAAATAAAAATAGAACATGATTGGATATAGATCTATAATTGATGATAAAGAAATCATTTACTTTAAACTTAATTATAAGATAGTGAGATTTATCATCTTTCTTAATAGCTTTGCAACTTCTAAAGCTCCTTAAGGAGTAATTTGATTATCACTTTTTTTTTAGTTTGAAATTATAATAAAAATTGGATTCAAAAATAATTTAAAGAAATAATGAGAATACTTCAACTAAAGACCTAAATAATAAATTTTATTATTGTGGGAAATAATATCTACTAATTCAGTAGCTCCTTAATCGCCAAGTATATTATGGCTTTTATATTATTTGGTTAATTTTATAAAAAATAATATTTTTAATAATTCTTTACTTCAGTTCAAGATTAAATCTTGAAAGGTTTTGATATTTATATATTATTTATTCTATTAGCTGCAGCCCTTTCTCGTTAATTTAGTTCTAACTTTATTAATCCTTTTAATCAGTTTCATATTCTCCTTAAATAAAATTTACTTTAAACAGAGAAATAATTATTTTATATTTAAATTTCTTGGGAGATCAAACGAATCCAAAGTAATATTTCCAATCTCATTATCTCTATTTTATTATTATTTGAAATAGTTTATTATTATAAAGCAACCAATCAGAATAATTACTCTAAATCTAAATTTAATTTTGTAATATTTTAGCATTTACTAATTTTTTACAATAATTCTATTGTTCCTGCACTCTCAATCTTATTCCAACTTTAAAAAATTAGTAAATTTAATAATTTCCTTAAGAATATTAATTAATGAATCTAATTGACATAATTCATATCTTAATTACGATAAATATAAAGAAAAATGAGAAAGGTTTTCTAAGTTCATTATTGCAGAAGCTATTGTAGATATTCCTTTAGGCCCAATTTTATTTGAACTACAATTTTAATTTGTTAATTATAATTAACTTTGTTAAATTTATATATTTTATTTACTACAACCAACAATCAAATTTAGAAATTTAAGGTAGTTATTTTAAAATTCCTTAAATACTACGAGGTATTATTTCATCATCTAAATTTGCTTAAAAGCTGTTTATTACAAAATTAAATAGAATTTAAATGATATTAAAACAGAGTTTAATCGTTTACGAAAGACTAACTCTTAAAGCAGAAGTATCCTTAGAATATTATATATTATCTAACTTTTAATATCAATAAATTTAATTCTATGAATAATTGTTTTAAATTTAGAGGGTTTACTTGCTGTAAGCTTGATATCGTAATTTCCATGAGCTTTGTCTTTTAAAAATGGGAATATTAGATAAGAAAGTTTATAATGTGTTAAAAGATAATTGCATATAAAAATTAAATAAAACTACATAGATTATATCGTAGTTATATCTTAGAGTGAATTGAAACTAAAATATTCAATTTTCAGAAAAAAATAATTATCGAAAATGAATTTAAAATACAAGAAGTAAGTTAATAAATCATGTTGGGTTGAGAGACAAATCATCCAATATTTCTAACTACTAAATCAAACAAAAATGATGAAGAAAATAGATAGATAGATAGATTCGATTTTAATTGATTGCTTAGAATTTTCTAACTCTTTTGTCTATTAGAGATTTAAATAGGCAGGTAGGTGCAAAAGCGTAGATAGATATAAAATAGAATCGGAGCAATATTTTTTTCTAGTTCAGCCAGCTGATAATAAAAGAAAGAGGGAAAGAAATTAAGAGAGTATTTAGTTGATTTTTATTATTTGGAAAATTGTAATTTAAAAATATAATACGTATTTTTCTAATAATATATAATTAATAATATTAATAACTCATTAAAATTATTAAAATTGATTAAGTATGTATTTCCTTGGATTAAGAGGTATTTAATTAATATATCTGACTCAAGCTATTTAAAGAAGAATATATTTATCATAAATAAATCATAAATTATAAGTGTAGTTATTAAAATCATTAGGTAATAAAAAAGCAATTAAAAGTCCAAACACGGAATAACTGAATACTACATACACACATCAAACAAACAAAGAAGAATAATGGGTTAGATTTGTAGTAAGTTGTGCAACACAACAGAAAGCGCCAAGGATAGTTAGTATGAGTAGACCCCAAAATAAAATAATATTATCCCACTCAATAATCTCACTCACGGTGAAAGTAGCTAGATTTTGAACTCCACAAAGTTAGATTCGAAGCTACTAATAGCTTAGTAATCATCTAAACCCGATGAATAAAAAACAGAAGATGCCCCAAAGAAGAAAGATTTAACAATAAAAGATTTTGACAGGCTTCAAAACTTAGGTTCAGGCGCATATGGAGATGTCATCCTCGTTAAGAAGAAGACCAATAACAAGCAATTTGCAATGAAAATCATCAAGAAATCTAAAATAGTTAGCCGTAATCTCAACCCTCAGATGATTATTGAAAAGAATGTTCTCCTTGAAAATAAGCATCCCTTCTTAGTTAGATTAAAATACTCGTTTCAGACAGAAAAGAAGCTTTATCTCGTCATGGAATTCTGTCCTGGAGGCGAATTATATACTTACCTTGTCAATAATAAAAAATTCTCAATAGAAGTATCTAGGTTTATCACAGCAGAAGTTCTTTTAGGTAAACAATTATAATATTGCATTCTTTCATTTGATAGCTCTTAAAAGGGAACTTCTTGAAGTGATTTAAATGAACCAACTTCCATAATTGATCAAATAGATTATAAAGATATTAACAAAGATAAAACTGACATATTTTATTTAATTTACGAGTATCAGTGGAAGAACAAGATGTGTTTTTCTAACCAGCAAGCTAGAATAAGAAATTATTTAAATAATACAAGAAGATATAACAAATAAGAGCTGTTTGTTCATTAAACAATTAAACAAGAATATTACCAAGAAAATTAATAATTCTTACCTTGGTTCTTGATTGATTGATTGATTGTTTGATTAATTGATTGTTTTATTTATTGACAATAACTAATACCTTATTCGATTTATTTTAATTATATTTTACTATTATATTATAGGTTTAGAGTATTTACATAAGCACATGAAGATTATTTATAGAGATTTAAAACCAGAAAACATTCTTGTTTCGGAAGATGGTCATCTTAAGATTGCAGATTTTGGTTTAGCTAAGCAATTCAAGAAAGAAGATGAAACCACTTCAACCTTACGTGGTACTCCTGAGTATATAGCTCCCGAAGTTATTAAAGCAGATTAAGGAGGTAAAGGATATGGACTTCAATGCGATATTTGGGCATTTGGAGTCTTCTTATTTGAAGTTATTAGTGGAAATCCTCCTTTTACTGATAAAAACAGAAACTGGGCTGGTATCAAGGCTAAGATTCTGGAAAATAAGCCTTAATATACCTAGGATTTTAATGAAGAGTCATAAGATTTAATTTGCAAATGTCTAAAAAATGATCCGATGGAGAGACCTAGCTGGGATGAAATTAAATCCCATCCTTTCTACTCTAAAATCGATTGGTAGGTTCTTTTAAGTAAAGGGATAGAAAGTCCTCTCAAAAAATTAATTCCTAAACGTCAAGGTGCTTTAATGCAAAGACCTAGACCTATCTTTGAAACCTAAACAAATGACAAGTACGAATAACTAAAGGGTTTCACTTACGACCCTTAGAGCCATATTAACCCTAATAAGGATAACATGTGAACTTTAAAATAACTTCGAATAAATTATAAAATAAACTACAATTTTATATACATATATATAAAATCTCTTTAAGAGTTTATATAAAAAACAGAATAGGTTCTCATCAAAACAGCAACAAAGACAACAACTTCAATAAAAAACATAGCCTCATTAAATAAAATACAGAATTAAAGCACATTTTTAAAAAAATTTACTAAGACTCTAATACTATTAACATTAGTGAAACAATCATAGAAAAAAATAGATCAAGCTATTTTCTATTATTATTATTATTATTATTAGAATAGATCATTTAATGCCAATTCAACCTAACATTATATTAAATTAAAAGGATAACAATTATGTTACTTTTCCTCATCTACATATTTAAGAATCAAAGGAAAATTGAGATTTTAAGCAATAAACCAATAGCCTCCATAACTTAAATTATAAATTTTGCTATTTTTTAAAGATATTTTGAAACAATTTTAGAATCTTTAAGGAAAGAAACACTTTTTAATCATATATTTTTAAATTTATTTTTCTATATAGTTTGTGTATAGTTTCTTCTTTTTAAAAGGTCATCTACCATTAACTTATTAACTCCTTACTTACTTACTTATTTTCTTATTTACTTTACCTACCATAATTATTAATAATATTAAAATGTATATTCAATACATAAAATAAATTTAAGTTAAGTATACAATAGAAGAATTGTTACCTATCTTTTACTTTTAAGTCCAATATTTTAATCTTAATTATTTGCCTAATTTTGCACAAGATTTTTAATTTCTTATACTTTATGTCTGGCGATTATATTATTAAATTATAAAAAATGAAAGAATTGAAAGAAATAAATAAATTGATAATAGAAAGTTTCTACTAGCAATATATTCTCTTTTACAATATATAAAGATAACATTTACTTAAAATACTTCTCATGCAATTATTTAAAGTAAAATTTATTCTTAAAATGCTTGATTAGGTTTAAAATTTTCTATCAATCTTTTTACCCTCCATTTAATTTTCTACTGATTTTTAGGAAACAAAGGTACTTACATACATTATTTACTACAAATTACTGTTAAGTAAATTTTTATGTAAATTAATACTACATCAAAAACGATATCATTAATCAATAAATAATTTATTTGTTAATTTCTAATTGATAAATATGGTTGAATAAATTTAAAATAACCATATAAATATTATTAATCTATAATAAATATGTTTGCAAGTAAATTAAAATTTATATTCTACTATTTACATTGTCATAAATAAAACATGTTATAAAAATTAAACGGATTAAATTAGCAAAATTCCAAATAAATTAATATATCCTACATAGATTTAAATGTTTATGGTTATCATCAGAAATACTATTAATAGTACTATTTGAATTGATTGGATTGTATTATTAATAAATCATTAGGTAATTCCTCTTTATTATTTTTAAACATAGATAGATAGATCTTAAGTTGACTGTCCAGAAAAAGAAAATAGGGAGAATGCCATACTTATTAGCTAATTTATTGAAACTAATAAATATTTTTCAAGAAACTTTTTCCTAATTACATGTATTTATTATTTTATATTTATGGCCTATGTAAAACTGTATTAGAATTTAATTATATATTATTATTCAATATTTAGAAAAGAAATAAATTTAACTAAATTAAGTTATTGAATTTAAATAAACTTATCTTACTTAATATTCTAACCAATTCTTCCCACCTTCCTTCATTCCTTCTTTTATTCCTAATTTGATTATTGTTTTAAAATTAAAAAATATGTTTATTTTCTTATATTTTATAAACTATTTATCAGATCAAATATGCTTTAATCTAATGTTTATTATACCTAATGTCAATAATTACCCTAAACCTGAAATTAATTAAGTCAAATAAATAATTAAGTTTAGGTGAATATTTACTTAATTTGAAAGTTCCCTCCCTCATCACTGAATTCAATTTTTCTTAACAATTTATGCATAGATGTTAATTTACTTGTTATTATAATTTATTTAGAGAATAAGCATATAAATTTGACAAAAATGTAAATAATTATTCTAAACCTACCTATTGCTTGCTAGTTAATTCAAATTGAGGAATTTAGTTAAATAATCCTTAAATTAATTTACTCCATTTTTCTTATTTAATTCTTACTTTTAATAGAACAATATTACTTTTCTAATATCTTTCAATAAATTAAATCTATTTTGTATTAAATAAGTAAAATCCTTAACATAAATTTAATAAAACAATAGAGTTTAGACAGACCTTCTCTTAATTGACAAGATAGCTAGCTAGTTCTTTCATTCTTCATTAATTTTGCTTAATCTTTTATTATTCAATGAAATGTATCAATTTACTAATGTTTTAACTATTTATTTAAAGAATAAATCACTTTTTATTTAATATTTATTAATTTTTATCTAAATAATTACTCGAAACCTAAAGTTAACTAACCTTTATTTTAGTGTTTAGATAAACCTTATCTTACTTAAATTATGAGCCCCTTTATCTGGTATTTTAATTATCTCTTTTACAGAAAATATATTTGTGATACTTTAGCAATTTATTAAAAGTTTAAATATGTTTGTATAGAATAAATATTCTTATGTAAACACTTGCTTTAAACCTAAAGCTTGCTTACTCTTTCAAATTGTTGAGTTTTGATAGATCTTCTCCTAACTTACTAGCCTAAATTTTATATTTTCTTGATAACTAATACAAATTAGTTTTTAGATCCAAATTTATTAGAGATAAAATCTTATTTTATAAGTTTTTAAAAATAAATTAATTACAATAAGTATGAAGCTAAATAAATTAAATTGTTGAATTTAGATTAAAACTATATTTAAATATTTTTTAATAGATTTATCAAATCATAATATTATATTCTAAATCCTCATTTAGTTTGATCCCTTGATATTAATAGATAATTTTTAGAAAATTCAAAAAATAAAGTAAAGAATTTTATGTCATCTAACTTAATTCCAAACGTAATTCATATTTTATAGATTAGATACTTGACATAAAATTTATATAAAATGATAAAATTGGTAACAACAAAATATTCTAATTTCTTAAAAACAATATGTTGACATTAATACTTAATAAAATAATATTTCTAAAGAAAATAAGCATGTATTTAAGACAGATTTATTAAATTTTAGGAAGGATATTCTTTTAGAAAGAAACCTATTTGAATAAGAGATTATATTATAGCAGTTTTGGATAATTGATAGATAAGCTTTAGGTATGATTAACTAAAATTAGTTAAAGCATAGATAGAATTAATATTAGTGAAAATCGGTTTAATTTAAAAGAAAACTATTTTACTATTAAAACAAAGTTCTAACTTGTTAAATAGCTCTCTAACTAACTAATTAATTAATTTATTTAAAGTATATTGTCATCACTTATATTATTTATATCCTTCACCCTATTTTTATTAATTGCGATTCAGTAATTAAGGTACTCTTAAATGGGTTCTTTTATTTTAAAAGCTAAAATAGAATCTATTTTCATTTTTCAAAAGCTACTTTGAATCTCTCACATATTACTTAATATTAAAGAATTTATCACTAAATTGAAAATTTGATTATAAAGTTATATAAAATATCTGAAAATTCATAAATATTTTATGAGAAATTTATTAATTTCAAAATATTAACTAAATAGTTACATTAAAAAGAATATATTTATCCTGTAAAAACTAGAAAATTAGCTAGTTTAAAATAGGTTTAAGAATGAAAAGTTCTTAAAATAAAGATGGAAGCAATATTGAAGATAAATTAAAATATTTTTCCTCTTTATTTTGATGAGAGTAACCCTATATTTTTCAGTAAAATTTCTATCCATAAAAAAATATTTGTTTTGAAAATAAAAATATTTGCACGGGTTACTCCTCTCTAAAATCTGTATTAATTAAAAAAATCAAAATATGAAGATATTTGACGTAATTCCTGTAATTTAATTAGAAGGATTACCCAATAATTGCTTTTTTAACTTTTTTATTTTGAATTAATGTTAATCAAATTGTTTGCTTGCTTGCTTTCCTTTGATTGACTTATCAAAAAGAAAGAAACATAGTATAAAAAGTCAATTTTATTATAGAAATTTATTTAAGAAAATAATAATGATTTGAAAATCTATTCATCCAATGTACAATATTTAAAATATATATGCATTTAAATAGATCACATAATAATTAAATTTATTATATCAGAAGGCAAAGAATAAAGCGAGAGCAGCAAAAGCAATCTTTAAGACAGCAGAGCTAGCAGTAATAGCAGTACTGCATTAAGCATAGGGGAGACACTTATCATCCTTATCGTTAGTCTTCAACCAGTTAATTCTACAAGTAGGGATGAGGGCATTGAGACAAGAATTGTAAGCTAAGTCCTTTTGGGTGGTTTGCTTGCAGTTAGTGGTAATATCAGTGCACTTTTCAATTAAAACATTGACAGCAAGTTAATCTTATTAAGCAATATCTTTAGCTGCCTTGGTTTGACCTTAGAAGTTAGTCATATAAGTAGTGCAGGTGTTATCGAGATAACAGGCAAGACAGGCATCACTTTGAGAACCACATAAATCACTAACGGCACCAGTAACGTGAACGTAATTGAAGTAATAAGGAACAACACAGTCATTGTAGAAGTTGGTGGCTTCAGCAGGAATGTTAGCAATTTTATTGGTTTCTTCACAGCTCTTTCTGTTAGAAGATTCATAATAGATATTAGCACAGTTGAAGAGCTTGTTATAAGGAGCTAAGTCTTCGGCAGTCTTACCATCAACCCAAACGGAGTACTTAGTAAGGGAGTCTTGGCAATTGGTCCAATAGTAACCTTGGGCGGTATTAGCAATTTAAGCACTGGCGGCACCGATTAAGGCAATAGTAACTAAGGCAATAATAAGCTTGTTCATTTTGAAGTTGTATGAATAATTTTAAAAGAAAATTTAGTTTTGATTTAATAATCTTTATGATCAAATTCTTCCTGTTGAATAGATTTAAAGTATATCTTTCTAGGAAAATAACCTATCTAACTTTAGATTAAAAGTTTGGTTGTGGATTTGTGATAATAAGATCCCCTGATAGAAAATTAAAGAAATCAGGAGATTTTATTAATTTGGTTAGGTAGGACTGATTAGAGATCGATTGTTTTCAAAAGCAAGCATATTAAAAAATTATGATTAATTAAATTGTTCTAATATAGATAGTAAACAACTAATAGATGCCTATTTAACCATAAATTATTGGTCATAAATTGAGTTTGAATTAATCAAAGGTATCACAATCTCAAAACATACCTATTCTATTATCTAACAGTTTTTAAGCTTAAAGAGAAATATTTATTTTGTGCTCTCATTTTAAGTTCTATCAAAACTAAAATTGGGAGGGAGAAAATAATAACAATATTTAAGATAAGGAGGCGCTAATTAATTAATCAATCAATCTTACGAACTCATCAGCTAACATAATTATGAATTCGAATCAACTATTAATTAAATTTCTTCTAAGACAGCTTAGATTAGGACTAATCAAATCATCGGATACTTAAACTAATAATTAAGATATCAATTTCGAATTAAAATTTTTAAGGATGATTGGCTACTTTCTAATATAATTGAATTTTTAGGTCTTAAAAGTTCTATTGAGTTAAAATGTATTAAAAATAAAGTATTTTAGGATAAGATCTGGGTTTGTTGAAAACAATTTTGCACATTTTTTATTTAATGCTAATAAATATAATTATTGGCTTAACTTGCTTGAGTATATTAGAATAGACAATCAATAAATTGAGGAAGTTTTGAAGGGAAAAAATACTTTTGATTTTGTGAGAAAATTTCTTTTATGTCCTAAATAAATTTGTCATATTTTTATTATTTTCACCTATGACAAGATAAAAGTAAAGAAAATGGAATTAAAAATATCAAATAAGAATTTTAATTTTATAGATTAAATTTAATGATAAAAAGCAAAGGATGATGTAAGTTTATTTATAAAAGAATTATTGCCAAAGCTTCAAGTATGGGTACTAATTTTTAATAGATATTTGAAAAATATCTCAACTAGTTAGTTCCTTGCAGATTATAATCAATAGTAGCATTATCAGTATACGCATAAAAAATAATTCATTCGAATATGAAATTGGAGACTCTTAAAAATCCTTCAATGGCATCTTTAATAAAACTTTATATTAATAAAATGAATAATAGATTTCATTTTACAAATCTTGATACTGCTTCATTAATATAGAGCCAGAAGTAAATAAATAAATAAAGAATATAGTCCAATCGAGTGAGGAGCAATATATATTTACAAAGTTTACTATTCTATTTAGGAAAATAATTTCATATAATTTGAAAAAGTATGAATATTCAAGCAAGTATACAATTTAAGAAAGAAGAAATTCTAATACATATACATTTTAACTATAAGCTTCAATTCTAATACATATACATTTTTACTATAAGTTGTAGAGGAAATATTAAGTGAAAAAATATACTTTTTTTCCTTTTCACTAGCTTGCTTAACTTGAAGTTTATTTTTTGAAAAGAATAAATTATTAAACCTCTATCAATCAAATTTAAAATTATAAAGAATGAATTTATTTTCAAATAGATAAATATTAAAAAATATCACAGTAATCTCTTAGCTCTACCTAATCCTATAGCTATCGATATTTTTCTAATCAAAATAATCATATGAGGAAGTTTATTTTGATCAAATTTTTTTACAAGCCATTTTTCAAAAATTTATCAATTTTCTTCTAGTCTTCAATTCAAAATATTAAAGCTAAATTTAATTACTCTAGGATAACTATTAAAATCTATGTTCTTCTTCCTATTAATTTTATGTCAGATTAATTTGATCATATTTTTATTTACAGGGCATTTGTTGCTCAATTTTATTAGCAAGTGTACCTTTCTTCATTTTGAATTAGTTGAAAACAAAGGAAGGAAGTGAAGAATGAATATACATTTATTGAAATTTCTTTTAACAAATTATAAAGTAAAACTCTATAACAGTCTATGTGCAAGCAACTTACATATTAGATCATGTAAAAAATTTAGATTCAAAAATATTTTTTTCCGCGAAAAAAGAAAAAAGTGGAAGTTAATGAAAATAAGATCAGTTATTAATTAATATTAGAAAATATCTAATAATAATAATAATAAAAAATAATTCGTTCACCAAAATTATAATTTGGTATCAAAAGTTATCTTCTTTCACAATAAAAATTAATAATTTGTGAATAGAAAATAGAAGTATGTTTTTACTGCCAACAATTATAATTATTAAGCGATAATTTATAAGAAAATGAGTAAGCCAAAAAAGTATATAATTAATATTTTTTTTCTATTCATCTTTTTAGAAATTTCATAAAAGCACATTAGCTTAATAAAGAAGAAAGGATTATTGTTAGAAGAAGTTGATAATTTTATTTGAAATAGAGGATTAGAAATATCCTACTGTGTACTTTGCCTAAAAATACTATATAAAAATAAAAATTTATAATTAATGAAATCATACCTATTTCATTTATTTCTTTAAGATTAAATATATTAGAATATTAAAAAATTTACCATTTAAATAAAAAGGGAATTGATAGATAATCTTTATTTTACGATTTAAATACCAATTTATTTATATCAATAAAAATTGATAATCTTTTTGAATAATACAAATTTCTGTTAGAAAAATGCATAGAAAGATCAATTCAAGAGTAAAAGAAGTTTAGTACACAAAACTCTTAATTTAGGCAGAGTTGTTTTAAGTATCACTAAAAAATTGAATACATTTTTTATGTAATGGAGAAGCAATATATTTAATCTGTATATTAAGTACCTACAGATTAGTGCTGTACATTAGTAATAATGTGTGTGTTGATAATTAATGTTTATGGAATTTTCTAATTTGAACCAGAACATATAAAACTAATGTGATATTCTAAATATTCTAGAATTTTCATTCATTTTTTGAAAGAATATTATAGAATAATATTATACAAATATACTGGTGATAATTTTCATAAATTATTGAGTTTTATTGTATGTATTAGCAAAAGTTTTTATTAATTATCTATTTTTTAATAACTATTGAGTAAAATAAATTTATTTAATAATCAAAATTAGAAGAATATAATGATTCTCTACAAATAAAAGAAAAAATAAATTGTATTAATAAAGACAATAATTAATTATATGAAATTAATACTGTCTAAATTTTAACATTAATTAATTAATTCAGGATATTTATAATAAGATTCTAAATTTTTATTTGAATGAACTACGTGAAATAAAATCCTATTAATTGTAAGAATTTTTGAGAGATTAATTGATAAAGATAAATAAATAGATAGATATCCTTAAGTTATTGCTTAGACTCTAGTTAGATTTCTTAGATAATAAATAAAAAACACTTGATAAATATACTCAAATTATTTTAAAATATAAATTATTGCTAAATATTTCCAATTCTATCATAGAACATCATTAAATATAATGAAATTAGTTTAAAATTTTTCAAATCGAGATAAGAATTAAAGAGTTTCATTTAAAATTTAAATTATTTTTGAATTCTCAATTTTCAGAATTGATCAAAAATTAAATAAATCATTATATTTAGATAAAAAAATATAATTTTTAAAAATAGAATTACTCAATTAGTCAATTTTTATCTAGATTAATCTTTACTGTTTAAGTAAATACTTATCTATAAGCATGTAGAGCAGTACAAGAAAATAAAGAATTTATGGATATCAAATGTTTAAACTATAAAGTAGTTGTTTAAATCTTCAATATATATAAAGAAATTTTTTATTATTTTTAAGTTAAAAATATATTTAATCTTCTTCCTAATCAATTTATTGACAGTAATTTACTATCCTTTCTTTAATATTACAAAATATCTTATAAAAAGAAAGGTTAATTTATTGTAAATCTAAAATATAATTAAAAATATCTATTGACAGATAATTAAAAGTATTTACTACAACAAAATGTTCTACTAATTCAAAATAATTACTCTAATTTTAATTTCTGTTTATTGTTAAAACTAACTACAATAATGTCTAATTTAAGAGTGTGGAATTACTTTAAATGATTCTTTAGAACCTTGGTGTAAATCTTAAGAATTTTAATGCTAGGGCTTCTTAGATAATTCTTTTAACCTATGTGAAACTAGTATTTGTGTTGTTAATTGCTAAATGAATTTAACTAAAATATAAAAAATATGCTAATAAAATTGCTTTGTTAAATATGAAGATGAAAGTTATAGAGCATGCAATAGTGTAATTCGTAATAGTTATAATAATGGTAGTACCGATGAAAGTAATTTTGATAGTCATAATCATAGTAATGAAAGTGATATTGATAGTTATAATCATAGTAGTACCAATGAAAATGATACTGAAAATAGTGAACATGAATCAAACTAAAATGAAGATGGAGATGGTGATGATAAAAAATCTTGGATTCTCCCTGTTGTTATCTGCTCTGTTGCTTTTGTTGTCATAGTTTTAGTTATCTGTTTAATTAGAAAAATATTGATAAGAAGGAAAAAACGTACATAATAACCTCAAATCGAAACTAAAACTGAAAACTCTTCACAAAAACAGGAAAATAAAGAAAATCAAAGTTAAGATAACTATATAATTCCAGAAGGAATAGTAGATTAAGCAGATGAAAAAATAATAAATAGGATAATTCAGTAAAATAATAGGTAAAATAAATATCCTCAATTATAACAATTTCAAATTAATTCAAATTAAACTCCTTAAGAGAATCTTGCAGAATCATGTCCCATCTAAAATGCTGTCCTTGATAATTAAATAAATGTTTAAGCTACTCCTAATAATTTATATTGATTTACTTTAATGGAAATTATAATTAATTAAACTATAGATTTTTAAAAATCATTAGATCAATCAGAAATCCCATTACTTTTATTTTATATTTAAAATATTATTGTCTTCTTCTTTTTGGGTAATTAAAAACAAAATAAAGGAGCTATTAATTTAACTTTACCAAACGATTTCAGCTGAGATGTGTAATGAAATGAATACTTTTTTAGAAAAAAAATTGTAATTTCTCAAAAAATATTTTCAAAAATTCTCCATAAAACATTTTTACTTTATTATTTGAAATGTGAGAGAATATTTGCCAAAACAAAATTTGAGTAAATAAATAGCGAAATGAAATAAATTAAAAAGTGAAACTTTATTTTTTCTTTTTAAATCTATGTTATAAATATATGTAATTCTAACTTATAAATATGTCAAAAGATGATATCAATAATTAACTATGTATGATCATATTTTTATATTTATCTCCATTTTATCCATTTAATGTTCATTCAAATTATCTTATTTTCATTTGATTTTTGATTTTTCATGAAAAAACCTTAATCATTTGAAAGAAGAAGTGATGAGAACAATTTTTTACTTTTTCACTCTTCACCAACCATCATAGATTATCATAGGATTTAAGTAAAGTAGAAGCAATTAATTTAAATTTAAAAGGAAAGGTAAGGAAGGACAGAGCTAATATATTAAGAGTGAAGAAAAATTATTCATCTAAAATAAATATAATCTTAATTTTAATTATTTTACCTTTAGGTTAAAATGACAAATGAAAGCTAGTATTGATAATAAGGAGAATTTGAATTTTACGAATTTATTGACTATGTAAAATCCCTATAAAAAATAATTAAAAACTCCAAATTTGATGAGGAATTTTTTACCTATAAGAAAGAAATAATAATTATTTAAATTTTAGCAATCATTTTAGTTATGTTTTACCTAATTTATAAATTTGGTAAAATAATACACTTATAAAATAATAAGATAATAAAATTATACTTCCTTAAAAATTAATAATTAGATGAATAATAATAAAGAAGAATGATTAATCTCCAAGACAAAGTAAGGCAAATTCATAGAAAATAAGTAAAAGACTTAATAAACAAGAAAATAATTATAAATATCATTCATATTAAATATTTTTTAAATATATAATCATTTATAATATATTAACCTATTTCCATGAAATATTAAAGTAAATTGGAAAGACGGACAATATTTTGTAATAATTTTAATATTAAATGATTTTTCTAATATCAATGAATGACACCAATGAATAATATAATTTGAAGATTACACCCATTTTTTATTTGTTTATAATAATAAGGATAAGATCAAATTTTGTAATATCAAATAAATCTAGATGGATAATAGGATGGAATTTCATTTAAATTTTTTCAATACCTGAGACATTTCTGATAAAAACTTACTTAAAGTAAATACTATGAACTGAATATCGTAAGTAATTATTTTAAATATTAATAATGTAGGTGATAATGATTTAAAAAATATAAACTTTAGAACTTTATTCATCTTATGTAAAATATTTTAAATATGAATGTATTTAAATGGATTGCATATAAATAATAGCAAGAATGTCTTTGAATAAATTATAAATTAATTTAGATTAATTTCATCTATCAATAATACGATTTTAGTTTTAAATTTGTATGGATTCGATAAATTTAATAAATAGTATATTTAATTATTATTCGTATTACTGTGCCTTCTTTAATTAATGCTTATAGAAAAAAAAAATTTTTATGAAAATTTAATTAAATGTAACATAACATGAATATTTACACTTATAAAAGTAATCGCTCACTTGATTTACATTTAGTTCTAATTACAATTTTAGAAAGTTGGTATAATTTTAATTTAAAAAACTGAATTGATTGATTATCAATAAAATTTCTTTCTTAATGCTTGCTTGATTAAAAATTTTCTATAATTAGACAAATACTTTATTTAATTGATTGTAAAAATAGCATAAGAAATTAATTTGCGCATTGATTCTGAGCAAATTTATCAAATTAAGAATTTAAATATTGTAATAGAAAATAGAAGCAAAGAAGCAAGCTAACTAACAACTATTAGAATTTTAAAGTAGAAAATATTCTCTCTCTATTTGTATTCTAGCTTTTCAGTTTTTAATAAAAATGTCTATCAAAAAGATTAAAAGATTTTTACAAAAAATTATGGTTTTTTAATTTTATTTAACCACAGATAGATAGATAGATAGATAGATACAGGCTAATTGCTATCTAAGATTGTGATTAGATTTTCATTTAATAAGAAATTTTTTAATGTTTCTACATCCTTCAATGACTAATTATCAAATCTTTTTGCGATGATAAATTGCACCAATTAGAAAGAATAAATATATCAAAAAATAATATTTATTTAAATTTCTGCCAAAATTTAGTTTATTTAGCAAATCAACTATGGGATAAATAGCTAGTTAACTTTGCAATCAAAGTGAAAAGCCAAAACCTTTAGACACAAACAACACTGAAAGGGAGTCCCTTCCTCCTCCACCTCCAGTATCTTCTATAAAGAAAAATCAAATGACTTATAACGATTTTGAAATTGTAAAAAGCTTGGGATAGGGAGCATATGGAAATGTCTATCAAGTACAGAAAAAAACAAGCAATAAACAATTTGCTATGAAAGCTATCAAAAAATCAAAGCTAATTTAGAATGGGATGGATCTTTAGATGGTAATGGAAAAGAATGTTTTACTTAAAAATAAGCATCCTTTCCTAGTTACCTTAAAGTATTCCTTCCAATCAGATAAGAAATTATATTTAGTTATGGATTTATGTCAAGGAGGAGAATTACTAAGTTATATTTAGGGTCTCATAAGGCTAGGTATATCTTAGGAGGTATCGCAATTCATAGGAGCAGAAGTGCTATTAGGTAATTATTTATATTTCATTTTAAAATAAAATCTATTATTCTTTGGAAAAAATTGAAGTAAATTATAATTAGAATTTAATTGGTTGACCATTAGATAAAACTAAAAATAAACCTTTACAAGCAAAGCGTTTAATAACTAAAATAGAATTCGATTAATATTTTAAAAACCAGATAGATTCAATTTAGCTAATATTTAAAAGAACATATTAATTTTAAAAATATCTCTCTTTTTATTTATATAAAAGGTCTTGAATATATGCATAAAGTTATGAAGATCATCTATAGAGATTTAAAGCCTGAAAATATTCTTGTGACTGATGATGGTCACATAAAGATTGCAGATTTTGGACTTGCAAAGCACTTTCATGATGAAAATGAAAAAAGTCGTACTGTTTGTGGTACATTAGAATATCTTGCTCCAGAAATTATATAATCGTTGCAACCTAATTTCCCAGGTTACGGTCTTGAAGTTGATATTTGGGCATTTGGTATCTTCTTATTTGAAATTGTTACTGGCTAGCCTCCATTCACTCACCCTAAGAGAAACGCAGAGATTATAATGAAAAAAATTCTAAGAAATTAGATAAATTTTCCAGCAAATTTCAAAGAAGAAACAAGAGATATTATATCAAAATGTTTAAAAAGCAATCCTAAAGATAGGCCAACATGGGATGAAATAAAGAAGCATCCTTTCTTTTCAAAGATAGAATGGGATAAGCTATATAGCAAGGAGATAGTTAGTCCTATTAAAAAGATTATTCCAAAGCGTTTAGAAATGAAAAAAGAAGCTAGACCTATCATAGAAACATAAACTGAAGAAATATATAAATCAATAAACGATTTCTACTATGCTCCATTAAGCTTAGTTAATTAAAATTCAAATTAATACTGAGTGACTAAGTGAGTGAGTGACTGATTGATTAACTATCTATCTATCTATCTAACTTACATATAAAATTGAATTGAAATATTTTCTAAATAAATTTTAATAACCATCGCCTCCTTTCGATGGTTGGTTCCTTACTAACTAATAGACTTCCTTAATAAATTTTCCTAATAAAAGAATTTTAAACTTATTATAATTTAAGCATTAATCAATAAATAAATAAATCATTAAACTAATGACTAAATAAATAAATTAATTATATATATTATCCAAAGTATGTTTGTTTTATTTTTAATGAAATAATCATCAAATATTCATCTATTTATTCTCATCACATCCACACATCTATCCATATATAAATTCATAATTAATTATATTTATTCTACATCAATTTATTGGTATTATATTTAAAATCTATTAATTTAATAGTATATTTCATTCAATAATCTCTACATTGTTTATTAGGATTTAGTAATTATTAAATAAAGATTTATAAAATATTTATGGAAAATTATTAGCTTACTAATAAATACTAATTAGTAATGGTTATTTTTGCTTTTAATTGAAATATCAATCAACTTATATAAAAATTAATATTGATTGATTGAGTAATATATCTTAATAATAGCTTTAAGTTACTTTTCTTATTTATTTCTAAATTTTTTCTTTGCTAAATCCTATTATTATATCTCGCTTTTTATTCATTTATTTTCCAACAAATTTTTATTATAGAAAAATTATTAGATTTCTTTGATTGATAGATAGATAAGTAGATGAGATAGAAAAATTAACTTAGTTTCTTTATCTCTTTCTTTAAAAAAAATAAAAAGAAATCTTTAATACAATAATTTAAAAAAAATTAGTGGGTTTTTTAATAAATTTCATCTATTAATTAATTTCGAATACACGCTTGAAACAGTTAAGAGAATTATTAGTTTATTAATGGTTAAAAATTTTTTTTGGATGCATCTATAACATTTGCAGGAAATTTGTAAGCTTTTTGTTGATTTATGTGACAATTAGGGATAATAATTAAATTAAAAATAATATTTAGTTAGTTAGTTAGTTTAATCATTCAAGCCAAAAGTTAGTTTATTTATATATACTTTAATGGGACAAATAGCAAGCTAGCTTTGTTAGCCAATTCAAAAATCTGAACCTATTGAACCATAAAAAGAAGATACTAGTGTTCCTGAGACAACCACAATTACAAAGAAAAAGCAAATGACTTATAATGACTTTGATATAATCAAAACTTTAGGACATGGCGGTTTTGGAGATGTTTATCAAGTATAAAAGAAAACTAATAAAAAATAATTTGCTATGAAAGCTATTAAGAAATCTAAGCTTTAGTAGGAAGGAATGGATATTTAGATGCTTACAGAGAAGAATGTTCTTCTTAAAAGCAACCATCCTTTCTTAGTTAACTTAAAATATTCATTTTAATCAGATAAGAATTTGTATCTAGTAATGGATTTATGCTAAGGTGGTGAATTATTCGGCTACATACAGACCTTTAGCAGAATGGGCATAGCATAGGAGATATCTTAATTTATAGGAGCTGAAGTTCTCTTAGGTAATATTAATTTCCAAAGGAGTTAATCTACTAATATAAAGAATAGTCATTGATATTTTTAATCATAACTAAATATAATTAAAATTTTAATACTCTTCTAGCCAGTTTATTAGTAGTAGAGACGTTTTTAATTTATACTTAATTCTTTTCCAAAGAGTTTTACTTATTCTTCTATAATTCTTATAATTAGGTCTTGAATATATGCACAAAAGCATGAAAGTTATTTATAGGGATCTAAAACCTGAAAACATACTGGTTACTTAAGAAGGTCATATCAAGATTGCTGATTTTGGCCTAGCTAAAAACTTTAATAATGAAAATGAAAAAAATTATAATTTATGTGGTACCTTAGAATATCTTGCTCCAGAAATAATCGAATCTTTAAAACCTAATTTTACTGGATATGGTATTGAAGTAGATGTATGGGCTTTTGGTGTTTTCTTGTATGAATTGGCATCTGGTTAACCTCCATTCACTCATCATACCAGAAATTTAGAAATAATAATGAAAAAAATTGTAGCTAATAAAGTTGTATATCCTCAAAATTTCAAGGAAGAAACTAAAGATATAATCTCGAAGTGTTTGTAAAGTAATCCTAAGGATAGACCTACTTGGGATTAATTAAAAAACCACCCATTCTTTTCTAAAATTGATTGGGATAAATTATTTAAGTAGGAGATTGCAAGCCCTATCAAAGCACATATCCCTAAGCGTTGGTAAATTAAAAAGGAAGCTAGACCTATTTTAGAATCTTAAACAGGAAAAAAATATAAAAATATTTAAGATTTCTCGTATGGTGAATAAAGTTTAGCAAATTAGCTTTGACATAAAAATAATACGATTAATGTAAAAAAATACTAACAAACAAACAAACACTCTTTAAACTTATTAATTTAGTTATGAATTTATAAATTAAATGTAAAAAAATAAATTATTATAAAAAATGTAAAGTAACTCGATGTTTACTAAATAAATTTATAAGTAAAATGTAAACAAATGAATTATTTCTTCATCATATCTAAATCAATATTAAACTGTATTAATTTATAAAGTATTCGATCTATAATAATGGAAACATTTAAATATAAAATTAAAGTAAAAAATAAATTATTTTAATATAAGTATCATATCTAAATCAATATTAAACAGTATTAATTTATAATGTATTCGATCTATTATAATGGTAACATTTAAATCTAAAATAATGTTAAATAATTAGTAAAAAAATAAATAATTTTAATTTTAATATCATCACTAAAGAAGTATAAAACTGCATAAGTTTATCATGTATTCTATCAATTATAAAGGTAACATTTAAAAGTAAAATATTAATTAACAAAAATTAGAAAATCATAGATAATAGGGGTATGAGAAGTAATTTAATGACTTTAGCACCACAATAATTACTTTTAAAAGTGAATCCTTCAAGGAAATGTTGAAATTACTTGTTAATTATTTTATATGTTTATTTATTGCCATAAATTAATTAGACATTCAATGAAATAATACTTATTTATCTGAATTTAAATCAATAATTGATTCATAGAATTTTACATTAATAAAACGGATTTTTCCATTTAATGTTAATAGAATATGCAAGTAAAATAACGTAGAGCAGAGTATTATTTATACCTTCTTATAAAATTTAAAAATATAATAAAAGAAGCTTTTTAATTATACTTGAAATTAGTTAGTAATCATGAATTAGATAATTTTAAAAAAATGTATGAATCGTTTTGAATTTTTATGTAAGGTTCATTTCAATAATTAAATTACATTATAAAGATGTCATTTTAGTTATTATAAAGGGAAAAAATGATGCAATTATTATATGCTTTTAAATTAATTTAACGTCGATTTTAGCCAGATAAGTAAATAGTTTGTACAATCAGATAACTTAACTAAATTCTATCCAATCATTCAAATAGATTTTTTTTTTTAAAAGCTGTTTATCTTGAAACGAATAACAAAAACTTAATAATTAAATAATAATAGATCATAATAAAAATAAAAAATAAGACCTACGTGATTATCTGATTATTTATTCAGAAAATAAAATAGATTTGTTTCAATAATCATCTAAATAGATTCTATCTAAAATATTTACTATCACTTCTATTCAAAAGTTATGAATTCCTAATTCACTAAGAGAGTTGTAAGCACTTTTAAAAGTAGAGTAATAAGCTAAATCAGACAATAAATTGAAATCAATCAACAACAAAGAAACTAAGAAGAAGTAAAACAATAGCCAAGCAACTACACAATAGATTTAAAATATGATTAGAACCAAGCTAACTAGGGTAGAGTAAATAAGCTTACCTTATTGAAAGAATCAAGGTATACTCCGTCTCCCTACTTGGCTCATTCCTTCCTTTAAAGTGTTTATAATATCACTTTTAGTGATAATCTTAAAGTAAATTATCGTAGAGAATTAGTTAAGCTTGGAGATGGTGGATAATTATCATTAGATTGGGCACTACCTGTTAATTCAGCTACTTAATGCGAGTATGAACCTACTGAGGACACTAAAATTATGTTTATTATTCATGGATTAACTGGAGGATCTAACATGAACTACATTAAAGCAATGATATTAAATGGATAACAGAATGGCTATAGGTAAACTATTTTCTTTATTTATTATTCAAATTATTTAATAAAATGTTTTTAATAAATAGATGCGTAGCATTTAACTCAAGGGGAATTAATACTGAGTTAACCACTCCTTTCCCTTTTAATGGAGAGTCTCTTAATGATCTTGATTATGCACTTAACTTGGTCAGAGAAAGATACCCAAATGCTCCTATTTTTGGTGTTGGTGCAAGCTATGGTTCAAATATGCTACTGCGTTGGGCTGGAGATAAGAAGAAAAAAAACTTTTTAACTGCAATGGCTGGCCTCTCAACTCCTTTTAGTATCATAGAATGTGTTGAAAAAATCGGTTATGTCTATGAAGGTTTCTTCGTTCATAGGTATTTACAATATTTCCTTTATTGGTTTAATCTTTAATTTTATTAATTGCTAAATAGAACCAATTTAAATTTAAAATTCTACTAAAAAATTAATTTCATTTTTGATGAAATTTTGTTTTTGTTTAAATATAGATATAAAGCAAATTGCATAGACCCTCATAAACACATATTAAAACAATTAGAAAAAAGTCATAATATAGACTTAGATAAGCTAGATAAAGTTAAAAATTTAAGAGAATTCCATCAATAGATATCTATTAAATTATTTGGATACTCATCAGTTGATGAGTACTTTTCAAAAGCTGACCTTCATCCTAAATAACTTTTAAATATTTCTCGCCCATGTCTTCTAATGCATGCAAAGGATGATCCTATAGTTACTTATGATTGTGTCCCTTAAGATATACTAATTTAAAACCCCCATATCATATAAGCTGAAACTTCTCATGGAGCTCATGTTTGTTGGTACACAGGACTCAATCCTTAAAGGGTAAATTTAATTTAATTTCTCTATTTTTTAAAATTAAATAACCTTATTTTAAAAACATATAGTGGTATCCTAAGCCTTTGATTCAATTTTTTGAGACAATATTAGAAGAATAATAAGAAATAAAGAGAAATGGTGTAGAAAATTTATGAAAGCCAAATGAAAGATAAAATATGAATGAAATTATGAAGAAATATAAATAAATATATAAAAATTACTAACACTATAATAAAAATATTGGAGTACTTTATTAAAGAATATTCATTCGTTGATTATTCTAATCAAATTAAAATAAATAAATCAATTAATTAATTAATTAATTAATTAATTTAATGCACTATAACATAAAAATATACATTTTATAAATAATTCTATTGAGCATTTTATTAAAGGTAAAAGTTAGCTTTATTTATGTAAAGGGGGATTATTTTCTTTAGAGACAGAGAAAGACAAATAAATTTTAAAACGTGTTCAATTTTTTAAGCTGATTTAAGATACTTTGAATGTTAAATTCTACCCCTGCTTTTAAAATGTTAATAAACTTAATAGTCAATTTAGCTATATTTAATTTCTATTAGCTAATAAACTAAATATTAACACTTTATACTATCTTTATATAATTCATTCTTAAAATAAATATTTTTCTTCATCTATAAAGTCTGTCTCTCTATCTGTAGAATATCACTCCCAATGTTAATTATTATTATTATTATATAATTACAGCTTTTTAAATTTCTATTAGCTAATAATTTTAAATTAATATTATTTCTATCATCTGATTTTATTCAATCGTAAATTATAAATCCCATGTCTTCTTCTTCTTGTTCTTGAGGCTCTTCTTCATCATATTCTTAAGAATACTCTCCCCAAGGCTAATATTCACTTACTACATCATTACAACAAGATTCAGCCTCAGTAAATTCCATTTCATCCATTCCTTCTTGAAGGTAGTAGTGAAGGAATGCTTTTCTTCTAAACATATCAGAAAATCTAAATGAATATTATTGTAATTACATATGGATATTCCGATTTTGAATTATGGACAGAATTTATTTAGGGTTGTATGTTGGCGAAATATTGCAATACGAAACAGAATGATTATGGTTTAACCAATTAGCTTTAAGGATATCCTTTGATTAATAATATTTAGATAACCCAAATTCTATCTCCTCTTCATGAATATCATTGCCTCGAATGATATGATGCGATGCAAGTACATTAACGCTTTCTTTGTAAAATAAGAAGTATTTACAATTAAGGGTATTAGGAATTAGTTCAGGAAAATCAATAGGGGAATATTGAGTTTATTTAAAATAATTGAGTGGTAGATAAGATAGAGTCATGTACTTCATCCTAGGGAATGGAATTACATTAGTACATATTTTCATAGAACTTGCATTAAGTGATCCTCCATATCTAATTCCACATGTAAATGAAGGATGTATTTAAGAAATAAAAGAATTAATATTTTCATAATTTCTACATTTTTATAAAATTAATGAATCTTCCATCAACTCTTCTATATGCTGATTGCAAAATGGGAGAACAATATCTGATTCTTCAAATGTCATTTAACCTAGTATAGCATTATAAATCTCAAGGGTTAGTTTACTCACGTCATCTATATCAGGGTATTATACTAAATTGTTTTTAATTC
This sequence comes from Tetrahymena borealis, assembly GCA_000260095.1. Taxonomy (NCBI): domain Eukaryota; phylum Ciliophora; class Oligohymenophorea; order Hymenostomatida; family Tetrahymenidae; genus Tetrahymena; species Tetrahymena borealis. The sequence goes on along the minus strand of JH651260.1, from coordinate 381,178 downwards.
TACATGAGTATCCAAGATCCCCTAGCAACCCTTAAATAACACCTCCTAATCCAGATCCTGTTCCGCCACATAAAGAATGCTAAATTTGAAAAGAATCTATAGTATCGCATTATTCTGATAAATATGATATGTTATTCTGAATTTCTTCTTTTAATTCACCTCCTATTGTATACTTTCCTCTAGCAAATACATTGTTACTGCTATTATTAGTGTAAATCTTAGGAACTCCTTCAAAGAATTACCTCAAACTCCCATTTTCAATTCTATTAATTTATTAATCATCCAAATCAGCTAAAAGCGCTCTTGGCTTATAAATTTGTGATTTTACTTCATTAAAATACGGTTCAAGTTTCTAATTAAAGTCTAGAGGAGTAGGAAGACCTGATTTATCAATACCCTACTCTTTCATTAGAGTCAGCCATTATTATTCTTATATTGATATTCCGCATTTGCCAATACCGATTGATATTACTTAAGACATATGTAAATAATATTTATCACAAATAAAAATTTATCGTTTTTTGATGAGAAATTAAATTCCTACTAATTGAATCTTATTTACAAATAAATTAATTACGATTATTTTTCTATACCCCTCCTTCAATAATTCTATAGATAAAAGGACATTATTAATGTAAGTGTGGTTACTTCTGATGTTAAATAAAGTTTTTTAACACTAAATAAAATAAATTGATAATACAGACTTTATTAATTGAGAAGTTACTTTATTTAATGCATTTCTGCTGATTTTATAATTCTTTCTATTAAAAATTAATAAATATATTGTAAATGATAATAAAAATATGAATCCTAAATATTAATAATTCATTAAAAAGTGTATTCTTTTAGATCTTTAAATCTATTTGTATACTTGAAATAGATTGTCATTAAACAAAAGATTTCAAGTATTGAATTATTTGATTATTTTTCATTTAATTTTGCTACTGATACGTATGTCTAATTAGTCTTTCTCAAAAAAAATATAATAGATGAATGGATGTTTTTGAAATAAAGAATTAGATTTACTGTTTATAAAATAAGGTTACTTTTCCTTAAAAAATTATTCACGATTTACTCATAAATAGCTAGAAAAGTTTGCTATTTAATTATTCAGTTAAAAAATTTAGAAGGTGGAGATTAAAGAATGAAGGATTAAAACCTGTAATTAAAATTGGTTAGTCAATTATTTAATTATTAAGTAAATTAAGATTCCTTAACCTATATTAATTTAAAAGTAGTGCATTTTTGACAAAAGTTAAAAATAATAGTATTAATATTTTACCTAAAAAGAAACTATTCTTAAAAAAAAGTACAATTTAGCTTAAAAAAACCAAATCTTTCAAAGATTATTCGATACGATGGAAAATCATTTTGCAAAAAAATTAATAACTTCATTTAAAAACAAAGTTATTCACCACATCAAGCCAAAGATAGGCCTTCATCATTTTAGAAAGCAAGAATCTGTAAAGCTAAAGCCTGTCAATTATAAAATAGAATTAAAGTACATAGAAAATGAAACAAACTAGCAAAGGGTAAATAAGCTGACTTTATTAACTTAGAATAAATACCACCCTTCCCCTTTTATGGCCCATTCTTTCATGCAGAGTCTTTATAACATTAGATACAGTCGTACTTTAAAAGTTAATTATAAGCGTGAATTGGTTAAGGTAGAAGATGGAGGGTAATTCTCTTTGGATTGGGCTCTTCCCATTAATCCTATTACAGATGAAGAGTATGAACCTTCGGAGGATACTAAAATAATATTTATTATTCATGGACTTACTGGAGGTTCAAATATGAATTATATTAAATCTATGATCTAACACAGCTAGTTAAATGGTTATAGGTTTGCAATTTTTAAATTCTTTCTTCTTTAATATTTAAATATAGAATTTCTCTAAAATTAATCAAATATTTTATTTTAAAATTAAGATCTGTTGCTTTTAACTCTAGAGGCATAAATACTGAATTAATTACTCCTTACCCTTTTAATGGAGAGTGCCTTAAAGATCTAAATAAAGCTCTTACAATAGTAAGAGAAAGATATCCAAATGCTCCAATTTTTGCAGTTGGAACTAGTTATGGATCGAATATGCTTCTAAGATGGGCAGGAAATATGAAAGAAAATAATTTTTTAGCTGGCATGGCTGGCCTGGCTACTCCCTATAGCATAATTTAATGTGTTGATAAAATGGGATATATTTATGAAGGGTTCTTTGTTAATAGGTATATTTATTTTTTTACTTTATTATATTTTAGTTTTTTGAATAATAAATTAATCTTTCTAGAAACTACCTTTGTTATGCCCACCACACATAATCTCTTTGTAATCATATTAATGTAATCATTCATAATTATTTATAGGTATAAAGCTAATTGTATCGATCCTCATAAAAAAATACTTGAGTAACTTAAAGAATCTCATAATATATGTCTCAAAAAATTAGCAAAAACTAAAAAGCTCAGAGAATTCCATGAAGAAATCACAGTTAAACTTTTTGGGTATAAGTCAGTGGAAGAATACTTTTAATAATCTGATGTTTAGCCCTAATAAATTTTAAATGTATCTGTTCCTTGTTTGTTGATGCACTCAAAAGATGATCCCATAGTTACATTTGATTGTGTACCCTCTGATATACTAAGTTAAAATCCATAAATTATATAAGCTGAAACATCTCATGGTGCACATGTCTGCTGGTATGCAGGAAAAACCCCATAAAGAGTAACTTATTTTTTTAATTTTGATAAATATTACCCAAATATGAGTAATTCAAATTATCTATTTATAATTTCACCAAATTTTTTAAAAACAAATAGTGGTATCCTAAACCAGTTTTATAATTTTTTGAGGCAATTTTAGAAGAACAAAATAATAAAAAGACAATAAAATAAGGAGAGGAAGGATAGTAAAGCTGAAAAAATATGAACAACAGTTTAGATTTTGTTAAAATATTAATAAGTAATAATATATATAATCTATCATGGAGTATTTTTTTAAATAAAATGATTGAAATTAATAAATTAATTTGCTAAAAGATTTAATGTAATTTGCTTTCATTTTGTGATTATTAGCATTTTTGTTATTATTTTTAGGATAATTATAAATTGATTGGATGAATGAATGAATGGATGGATGGTAATGAGAATTAATAAAATTGAATTTAATTACTGTATTCTGTAAAAGCTGTGATCAATCAACTATATCATACTTACTTACATTTATTTTCTCAATAGAAAAGCTATTAAGAGAAAAGTAAAGAAAAGGAAATTAAAAATTTTGTTTGAATGTATCTATATAAAATAAATATTTACAATCTCTATTTCTTTCATCAAATTAAGAAATTTAAGATTAATTATAGTTTTGTCTATTCATGCCAAACAAAAACATGAATTGAACTTATTCTTTGTGTTATTAAAATACAATTTACCATACATATCGACTAATATAATCTTTCAAATATAATTTAATTATACAAACCAATTTGATCCGCCTATATTCACTCATAAATTCACCTTAAAACTTATAATTGCAAATCAAAATAATAAATTAAAAATCTAAAATCTTTAGGACAACAAGTAAAATTTAGCTTAGTATAATGGAAGAAAGGGTTGACATTGAAAATGACAAGTCCATCAATTCTTGTTAAGATCTCTAAAAGTCAAATGATAATATAATTTTAGAGACTAAACTTGAATAGAGACTATTAAAATCTACTGAAGATGTACTAGCATAAGTAAAAAAAGAATAAAAAGTGGTAGCATCTGCTACTCCTCCAGTTGCTAAGTAGCGTTTAGAATGTTTAGATATTTATAGAGGCTTAACAATGGTTGGTATGATTTTAGTAGATAATATGGGTAACTCTTCAGTAATTTGGCCTTTAGATGAGACAGAATGGAATGGTTTAAGCACAGCAGATTGTGTCTTCCCTTCATTCTTATTTATTAGTGGTATGGCCATTACTTTAGCTATTAAATAAAATGGAAATAAGCGCCAACAATTTAATAGAATATTAGAAAGATTCATTAAACTCTTCGTTATCGGAGTAGCTTTAAATTTTGCATGCTCTAACTATAAGTAACATTTTAGAATAATGGGTGTCCTATAAAGAATTGCACTTTGCTATTTTGTTACATCTGTTTCCTATCTCTATATGAATAATTTCATCTTACAGATGGTATAAAATGGCATCTTCATTCTTATCTATGTTTATTTTATGTATTTCTTTTCTGTTCCTGATGGCTGTGGTCCAAATAATGTCACTCCATAATGCAACTTTGGTAGATATTTAGATAGGTAAATCTTTACTCCTGATTTTATGATGAAACCTACCGATCCTGAAGGTCTGTTTACTACTTTAGGAGCTTTTGTCACTACCTTTATAGGTATTTAATTAACTTATTTATTGAAAAAAACAGCTATTCCCGATCAAAAAAAAATAATAAACTTCTCAAATTTTATAGATAATATTTATAATATTGTTTATCTTTGAAGAAGAGAAATAATATAATATATATAATAAATTTATACTAAAAAATAGGGTTATGCTACGGTTTAGTTTTACAAGAATTCAAGAATGAGAAAAAAAGATTAAGTTTTGTATGGTTTATTATGAGTGTCCTTTTAGTTATAGTTGGATTAATATGTAATGCTTTATCTCCAGTTAACAAAAAAGTCTGGACACCAGCCTTTGTGTTTATAGTAGGAGGTATGAGTGGAGCATTCCTTAATCTCTGCTTTGTAGTTGTCGATATCTATAACAATTTGAAATTAAATAAGTGCCTTCAGTGGCTTAAATGGCTAGGTTTAAATCCTCTTTTCGTTTTCGTAGCTATGATATGGTTGGAACTCATTATGCTTTTGAATATTCATTTATATGTTGATGATACACGCTACAGTTTATGGGCTTTTATAACTAAGTATCTATTTTAATCTTGGCTTATTAATCCATATGTAGCATCACTTGCTGTTTCACTTACCCATTTAGCACTTTGGGTAGGAATTTCTTATTATCTTTTTATCAGAAAAGTATTCATTAAACTTTGAGAAGATAAAATCTATAATATTTTATTCAGATAACAAATTTATTTATTTAAACCTCATCACCTTATTGACATGATCTATGCTAGCTAGCTAGCTAGATAGATCATATCTTATCATCTCAACTCAGCTCAGCTCAATTCATTTAACAAAATTAATTATTATCTAAAACAAGTACATCTATCTATCTATTTTAATATATCTATTGTATTTTTTTTAAGTTAATAAAATTGTAAAAAATTACTCATCTAACTAACCTTTTATGAGTTATAAATAAGTAGAATTTATGTTGATATCCTCACTTAATAAATCATTCTATTTGGTTAGATTGTATGAGATAGATGCAAGTTGAAATTATTTAGAATTTAAAAGGAGAAAAGAGACAAGACAAGATTAATTGATAGATGGATGGATGGATTAATGGTTGAAGATAAATTATTGGCAATAAGAATATAATACAATTATTATAAGATACATTAAACATTTTTGAAATAAGATTAAATATTATTTATTTGTTTGCTCTATTTACATTAATCAAACCATGAATTTTTATTTGTTTTCAATGATTTCTTGAATTAAATCATCCTTTGCTTTATCCATATTTTTAGCTTGCCATAAGAAAATGTTAGTGTTAATCTTACCAACAACAGGACCTTGCTTATCCAGTTCAAATACACTCATAATTTCCTTACCCTTGTTATAAAATTAGAATATTATTTACATAAAAAATAAATTAACATTTTACATCAATTAAAGGTTTCATAGCATAGATTTTATCAATTCTCCTAGCATAAATATATTCTAAAAGTTTGGCATATGATTGAGTATATTCATCCTTGTGTTAGAGAGAATCACTTATTTTAGCTAGAGTAAATGCTAATTCCCAAGTATTGCCCAATTTTCTAATTAATTGAGCAATATTAGTAAACTCATCATCGAAGTTTGATTTTACAATTTCCTAGAATTTAAGAGCATTTTCACAAGTTTGGGTAATAATGGTACAAACTTTCAAAGTTTTGTCAGGAAACTAATATAAAGAAAAAAATTAAGTAAACATATTTCTCGTGATATAATATTTACTTTGAGAGATTCGAAAGCAAGGTATTAAGGAAGGGACATCGTAGTCTTATTGAGTTTGTAATTTATTTAAGCAAAGGGGAAAGCAATTGCATTCATTATGAATAAGAGTTGAGTATCTTCTTCTTCATAATCTGCAGATAATATTGGCATTTCTTTAATAGCCTTTAATTCTTATATTGCTCTAAGAGAAAGTCTATATGATTCCTATTGCTTATTGCTGTAGAATTCCTTATCATTTAATTCAGGACATTTTTCAGGCATTTAGAATACAACAGGCCATAAGTTATTTTCGTAAATCAAATTAAGTCCAAATTCTACGTTTTTATCTTGTAAGATTTTTTAGAGTTCAGTTCTCACTCTTTCTCTGCTGACTTTCTTTTCAAGAGCACTCTATATTGATTAATGTAACAAAATTACTATTCTGTGTCATTTAATCAAAAAAAAGAAGAAGAATAAATAAAATATTACTCTGATATCTTCTCTTTTAAGAGCCTCAATAATATCTGGAATTATCGAGAAAGAATATCTTGTTGCAAATCTAAATGTTCTTAAAATTCTTAAAGGATCGTCGATGAAAGTCTATAAAAATATAATAATTTTTAATTTAATAGTTTGTTATAAATCGATGTTTACTTGGATAGGATCAAGTGGAGTTCTAATAACTTTATTTTTTAAATCACTCATACCTCTACCAGTAAAATCTTCAACACATCCTGTGTTTATGTTGTAGAACATAGAGTTAATTGTTAAATCTCTTCTTTCTGCATCTTAGAGAGGAGTACCAAATTTCTAATTGTTTACAAGATTAAATATATTTTTATATCACCCATATCTCCATTTAGCTATTAATAAATGATTTTATGATAATTTACCATTGTTGGAATTCTTGAATTATTTGCATATTCTTCATGTCTCAAATTAGCTACATCGATATCATAACCAAAAATCTTGAAAGTAACAGTTTCTAAATGCTTAGATTTATCAGGGTTGCTCTTAATAACACCATGACCTGAAATTAAATCTTCCTATCCTATTTCCTTTAAGTATTCAATGAAGGCATTGATGAATTGTTCACCTGTCATGGTATCTAAAGTAATATCAATATCATGACAATCTCTGCCAAGTAACTAAATTTATAAATAAATATTATTTGAGAAACACATCTTAAATAATCCTTAAAATATTTCCATTTATCAATAAGTAACTAATTTCAATCTGAGCTTCAATTTAAATTTATTTTATTTACCTTATCACGTACCCATCCACCAGCGGAACGGAGTACTACTTGAATATTTTTAGCTTTTACAAATTCAAGTAAGAAATCATATAGCTACTTTTCCCTTTCGGTCAAAGTGATTTTAACATCTGTTTCTATTTCCATTCTTCTTGCACAAGCTCTTAATCTATTTACTTAATACTATTGTTGGTTGACTAGCTTTTTAATGTAGAGTCCTTACTATTACAATATTTTATTTCTAAAATTTTTTTAGGAGTTAAACTATGCTGATATTTTTTAATGATATTCTGATTGTTTTGCGAATTATCTATTTATATGATTAATCAATGATTAGAACAATTTAAACTGATTCTCTCCTTTAAATTTAAGCATTTTCTTAATCTTTTTTTTATTTTTTGCCAATTAATTTAATTAAAATCCATTCTATTCATTATACAAATTCTTGCTCAGATTTTTACACTTATAGACACTTCATTCATTTTGATATTCTAAGATTTTTTCTATTACTTTATTAAAGTTGATTGATAGAATACTTAAAATTATTTTGTTGATAGATGATTCTATTATTTATTATCAATCTACAGAGTATTTATCTGTCAATAAATTTAAATCTATCTACACTTTTAAGCAATCATATAGTCTTCTAGAGGATTCATTCATACCTCATTTGTGTTTATATATTCATGTATGATTTTTATTTTTTTAATAGAATTAGTTTATTTTACCAATCTTTATAGCATTTAGATGCTTCATCTAAAGGAACCTTCCCATAATTAAAATTAAAAAGGATGATTTAAAAATTTTAAACGTTAAAAAATAATATTAGATACCTACCTACCTCCTACCGTTTTAAAAATATTCTTAATTTGATAATCAATTTAATTAAAAGGAATTTTCAAAGGCTTAACAATATCAGAGAAATCTTTAATAATCTAATAAAATTTAATTGATTATTTAATGAATTAATCTTAATAAATAATTCAAAAATTATCTGGTTGCTTTATTAGAAATATCTACAGCATTCAATATAAAAAAGTTGTGACACACATTTATTAATGAATTAAGCAAGTATTTTAATATTTATTTAATACAAATCTATTGTATAAATAAGTATTATTTTTATACAAAAAACCCAATTGAAAAATATAATAAAAATAATAAACTACTGTAATTATTATATCAAGAAATTAGAGAGATTATCATTGAAGTAAGTATAAGATTCAATAATTAAATCTTTTAAAAATGTTTTAACTAAAACTAGAAAAAATTAAAATTATTAACTAAATATTTAACTTAGGTATTGTGATGTAGTAAGTAAGTAATGTGTTGAATAAATATAATAATTTTAGTAGTACTAAAATATTATTGATTACTTTTACTATATAAAATAGAATTTATTAAGAGATTAATTTTAACTTTCAAATTAGAAACAAATACAAGAAATGATCAATTTTATTATTTTTATTAATTAAATTAAGAATCTTCTTTATCATTTAGATAATATTCCTAAATTGGATAAATTCTGTTGACCAAAGAATAACTATTAAATTCGGATTAAATTAAACTAAATTTCGTAGATTTAAAGTTCCTTTTTAATAAGAATAGCTAACTAAGAAATTAGGTAAAAAATTTATCTATTAATTGTAAGATCTATGAAGATAGATAATTACTCTTAATTAAATAAGAGGATTTGTATATTAATGTAAATATTACCACTAAAAATATTGCTTATATTCATTAGTACTAACTAACTATCTATCTATCTATCTTTTCTTCTACTTTTTGAAATCAAAATCTCTTTTTAACTTAACATAACTGAATTGCACTAGCTTCGCTGTTATTATTTAGAATAATAGAATAGAAATTTTTAAGATAAAAAATTTTTAACGGTATTATTTTTTTAGAGCAAAAAACGTTACTCCTCCTTCAAAATAATCTAAATTTCTTGGGAAGAATAGAGCATAAATAATAAATAATTAGAATAGATAAGAAGATCAATCAATGATAATCAAAATCTTATAAAAGTATAGTAAAAAAGTGTATCATAAAACTAATTTGGATTTATTTATATTAAATAAATAATTTAAACTTTATTTAACTTTCTAATATAGTCTGCCTGTCTGTCTGCCTGCCTCTCTGCAAGTCAGTATATCAATCAATCAATCAATCAATTGTTCACTAAAATTAATAACTCATAGAATTAATAAATAATTTTAATACGAAATAGGACATAAAATATGAATAAAAATATATATAGAATCCTATACAGTTTTTGTTCTTGTGTTATTGGTATTTTAATAATTACCTTTTCAGCCATTATTTTCTTTGGATTCTCCTCTAATAATGAGGTATATATGGAAACTCTCAGAAATTGGGAAAAATCCCCAATAGTTGATTTAGAAGTCATTAAAGATCCTACAATAAACTGTTCCCTTAATTAAACTTCAGTCTTTCTTTTCAAGTATAAATTTATTTTATTTTCTTTTAATCACATTTAGAAATAAAAACTAATCAGCTCATTTATGTTAATTATATACAGTTGGCAAGGCACAGAGGAAGGATGTTTATGTACATCAACAAATTAAATTGTTTAAGGAAAATGTTGCTCTCAAAGCTCTTTGAATGAGGAAGATTGTTGCTTTGGTACTTCAATAAACCCTATTGAGAGTAAGGTTTTGGATTTATGGTCCTTCTCTAGCCTTAATAAGAAAATAAAGTTTAGATTGTGTGCTACTAGACTGAACAATTATTCATACAAAAATAATTCTCCTAGAAGTGCCGAGTGCTTAGCTAGTGAGAAATGGTGTGGGAAAGATTAGAATGGAGATAAAGACATAAATTATGGATTTTGCGTTCCCGTGAATTAAAAATGCCCTATTTAAGAAATTTTAATTGGAGATATCAATCCAAATCCAAAGATATATGAATCAATAACAATAAAAGAAGAGAATGGGAAAAAAATTCAAATTTTTGTTAATAGAGAAGGCCCTTCTAAATTACCTATGATTGATTTTAGGCTAAGTGCTAGTAATACGGTTTGTTTGGATGAAAATGAAAATGTAGGTATTAATTAGGGATACAAATTAAATAAATCGAAATCGAAGTGCAGTCTGGTAGATCATTAATATGTTAATACAAGCATATCAATCGATTAAAAGGATTTCTTAGAGAGCAATTATATATCCGAGTAATTACAATCACTACCAAATTATTAATATTCTTCCGACAAGCTATACCTTTATGCAAAAAGTTACACTGTAATTAAGATGTCCTGCAGAAGCAATATCTCCCAATTCTATGAGAGTGTAGATACATTAGACAAGATAAGAAATCTATCTCTACCTATTATCATTCTTTGTTCCATTTATGCATCTATTCTGCTGCTTTTTGAAACTTGGATTGGATTCAAATATAATAAATTCTCGTGGGGAGTTATTATTTTCAAAAAGAATGTAAGCATCTTTCTTCAAATATTCTACATCTTGAAGTTCATTTTATTTCTTGTGTGTAACACAGTAATTATTATTGAAGCATGCTATTAGTTTTAAATCAATGAATTCTCTAAAGATATTTAAAACAAACAGTGTATGGAAATGACTAGTGATTTCTTTACTTTCCTTTCATCTGGTAAAATTAAAGAATATTCAATTGCAATTATTCTATGCTTGTGGATGCATATGCTTACAGAACCAAATATATTTTATATCATTAATAAATATTGTTGCTCTCAAATTTAATAAAGAATGCAATAATCCATGAATACCTATTCAATCAGAAATCAATCAAAACACACTCCGCCATCTAATAAAGAAGTATCAATAATAATTGAAAAACAAGAAGAGAAGAAGCTCCCATAAAATTATAGTTTCTCTTAGTACCCACAATTAAAATCACCTAATTCTAGAATAAAAAATCCTTCTCAATTCTTTTAAAATATCAAAAAAACAGTTTCCTATAAAAACGATAATGATAGGATGCAATGACCATCCATCCATCCATATTTGAATTTTGATTATAATATTCCTATTAAAATATAATTAACTTTCTGATTAGATTATCAAATAGCTAAATTTTTACAAATTATTTTGCTTAACTTAAATTAAAGGTGATCAAAGGCTTATTTATCTGATTATTTCTAATTGTAAATAATACATTATAAAATGTGATAGATTTCAAAAAATAATTTTATTTTGGGTTAATGATACCTATTTTGTAATGTTATATTGTTGTTTATTTTCTTATACTTATACTAGTCTAGTTTCTAATACATATGATACTTGCTCTCTATTTTTATCTTCAATTTAATCATATTTTCATAATAGACAAAAGTCAACCTAATTTTTGTAATAGATTGCGTTTAACAGTTGTTTTCTTCACTAATTTTATTTTAAAATGAAATTAAATAATTTTAGTCTAAAGATTTCCTAACTTAAACCTACCTAATATGTTTATTTTATCTTAAAAGTATTTGTAAAACTAAGTTATTATTAAATCAATTTATTTTTCATTCATATTTTATTAGCAGAATTCTATTATTTTTCTAAATCTTCAGAATTCTATTATTTTTCTAAATCTTCAGAAGAAAAAAATCAAATTAATCAATTTTTTTGAATTTTCTTTGAATTTGTAGAAAGATAAAAAGAAATAGAAAGAGGTTCTAAAAGAAATATGATAAAAAAATGGTTAAAATTTTAAAATATCATCATTATAATTTCTATCTTAGATTTTTAAAAATTTAAAATATTTAGAGATAATGTTGAAGTAAATTTAATTCTATTTAAGTAAACGCAGTTTTTATTTTAATTTTCTTAATTCATATTAGACAGAAGATTTTAGTTTAATTTGTATTACTAAAATACATTCTCCATTTATTATTAAATATTTAATTAAATAATGAATTCATTTGATGAAAATAAGGTCTAAATTTTGAATAAAATGAGTTATTGATTGTATTTAGAATATATTTAAAACAAAGACTAGATATTTATTTGTGATCAAACAAACAAACAATCAAAAAAATAAAAATAAAAATATTAATTTCTCTAATATTTTTGCTTAATTAAAGATAAAAATAGGACCAGTATTTAACTTTTTATCTATTTTTAGTAATAACCATAATTTCTTAATTAAAGTACCCAACTGAATATAAAAGAAGCTTTACTTTGGATTTGGGATTATCTTAAACAAAAGAAGATTGATAAAAAATAGTAATAAGTTATGTATAAAGTAGAATTTGTAGTTTTTTTGTAAATTCTGTTGATAAGTTTTCAAGAGCGACTCAAGATTTTTATTCTACAAACATTTGTTAAAAATAAGCAAGTCTAAATCTAATATTAAACTATAATTAGAATGCTCTTACATTTATTAAACATTAATTTTTAAAAGTAAATAGACAAACAGACAGAGGTACTCTTTTAGGTACTTTTTTATCGAATTCGGATATTTATAATTAAAAATTATGTAAATTAACCAAGCTAATTTACATAATTAAATAGAACAAAAATATTTGAATTGTCTATTTTTTAAGAAGCTTAGCTTAAAATGCAGAGATAATTTTACTCAATAAATTTAAAATACAAAATAAAAATCAATACTACACTCCAATATAAGAAAGAAAGAAAGTAAAAAATATAAAAATGTCTGTAAAAGGAATTGTGTTAAGAATAGCTTATAGTATAAGTGTTTGCTTCTCAGGTGCTCTCTTGATAGCATTTACAGCTATCATTTTATTTTCATTATCAAATGAAAGTGAAAAGTATAACTAAATGCTTGACAACTGGACGAACTCGCCAATAGAAACAATCTACTCAATTCCAGACAATCAAAACTGCCTTGTTGGTGAAACTTCAGTTTTTAGTTACGAGTAAATTATAATTAAATACATTATTTGATCAATTTATAAAAAATTTAATATAAATAGTTGGCTCGGCACTAAAGAAGGATGTTTTTGTAAATAAACAATGAAAGTAAGTGATAAACCTTGCTGTTCTTCTAAGAATTCTGACTCAGATGATTGTTGCAGTGGTACTCCTATAAATTCTATTGATGGGTTTTCTATTGACAAATGGGCTATTCCCGATCCTACTAGCAATTACCCTGCTTCAAATATCTTCAAATTATGTGCAAAAAGGCTTTCTTAATATAATTTCAGAAATAATGCTCCTAGAACTCTTGGTTGTAAAGATAATGAACAATGGTGTGGTTTTGATTAGTAAGGTAACAAAGATGCCGATAATGGTTTCTGTGTAGATAAAAAATTTAACTGTCCAATTAACGAAATTATTTTCTCCAAGGATCCTATAACATCTGGGAACTTCGAATAGGTTAATCTACCTGGAGATTCTCTAATAAAGCTTTACATTAGCAGAACAAGCAAAGGAAAATTACCTTTAAGCGAATTTATTGTCAGACCAACCAATACAGTATGTGCTGATAGAAATAAATAAGTATATTATAGCAAAGATTATCCTCTAGATAAGAGAGTTTCTTCTTGTGTTGAGTATGATTACTTATTCCGAAATACAAATACTTAGCTGAATGATAAGAATCTTTTCAGCATTAACAAAATCAGTCAACTTGTTGAAAACTTACCCAATTTTAAGTATAGTTTAGAAAAATACTACCTTTTTAGTAAAAACTATATCTCTCTAAAGATGAGTTGCAGAGATGATATTAAAGATTTCTTCAGCTATGCCGATTAAATTGAAAAAGTTGAGAGAATATCAACAATCATCTTTACCCTATGTTTGGTCTATGCATTTGAATTAATCTTTTTTGAAACATGGATTTCTTATTGCTATCCTAAATACTCATGGGGCGTAGTAATTTTCAGAAAGAAAGTAAATTTCTTGCTAAAACTGATTTATATTCTTAAATTCTGCCTTTTTATAGCTTGCAACATTGTATTAATAATGCAATTATATTACTATTATAAATAATAAAATTTTCTTGATAGAAACATTAATGGGTCTTGCTTAGACAGTGATACTTAAGAAAGATTTTCGAATTTAAAGAAAAATATGCAGTAAGATTTAGTAGTTGCAACTTTTATCGTACTTTGGATTTTGTTTTTAATTGAGCCTAATGTTGGTTATTTATATGGAAAGTGTTTTGGATGCTCATGTAGCAATACAGATAAATAGTAATAAATTCCTGATAATAAGTAAAATATTAATAATAACAAAAATGTCTAATTACAACCAGTTTACATTCTAAATCCAAACATCAATGCTTATCCAAATTAAGTATATCCTCCTTAATACAATCAGGAATAAAATGGTTAAATTATTTACCCAATTTAATAGAATGTTTAATATCCAGTGAGATGAAATTATTATTAGAGGATAAATAATATATATTACACTCTTAAACTATTGAATTTAATTAAGAGTAACAAATAAAAAACTATTCTGAATATTAGTAATATTAATTTTGTATCTACTTTTTATGCATTTTTTAACTAAATGAATGAATGGATTATTTGTTATATCAACTTAACATTTTAATTAAAAAATTAACTACCTATAAGTAAAAAATTAATGCTTATTAATTTTATGATCGAGTTTATTAAATATCACTTAATTAAAGAAAATAGAGCTTATTAAATAAAAATAATTTCACTATCAATATTAAATATTTTATAATTATCCAATTAATTTTTATTTAGTTAAAAATATTTCTTAATAAATTAATGTAATAATGCTAATTCAAAATATAAATCTATAATTTATTAGTTTTATTCATTTATTTTAAGTAATTTTTATTCATTTGTTTATTCATATGATAACATCTTTCATAAAGGATTCTCCAAAGGTATAGCCTTTTTCAAGCATATTAATTACTACAGAGCTAATATTTCTAGCATCGTGAAGGGCAATATGAGCATGCCCTTTAGGATCTATATTCAATTGTTTCATCATATTATCTAAAGATTTTGCCTAAACTGAAAATGCCTTCTCAAAAACTTCTTTTAGATTTACATATTTCAATAGAAAAGGAGCTGGTTAGAGGTTTTTCAGGTTAATCTCAGCTCTTAAATATACGGCATCTGCATCACAATCAAATAATAAACAAGTAGAAGATCCTTCCTTTATGTACTAATTTATTTACTCTTCAAATAAATCAAAAACTTCTTTTAGAGTTGGAGCTTAATCTACCTCTTCTTATTCAATATGTGTTAGTTTCTTAATGAAATTTGTTAATGTTGGGTGATAAGTGGGTCTTACAAACGTAGTAAACTCTTTGATAATCTTCTTTTGTTTTGTATCGACAATTATATAAGGAAACTCAATTACTTCATTAAGAACAAATCCTTTCAATCCACTATTGCATTCTACATCTGAAACAATCAAGTAGTCAATATCTATATTATTTTATAATAAAATTTATAATGAGTTTAATAACTATTAAGATTTTACTTTTATTATCCATTTTTATTTTCTCTTTCTTTTTATAATTAGTTGCTATTTCTACTTAAACCTATTTATTTATCTATCAACAATTAATTAATTTTTTATGATTTAATTAGTAAGGGTTAGATAGATATCTATTTCTGATAATTAATAATTCTTAATATATCATCCGAATTAAAAGTGTAAAATTTAGCTTAGCTAAATAACTTCAAACAAATCAAAAATCTTATTTTCATTAGGTTCTATCAGTACAAACTTGATAATAATTTTAAGTAAAAAACATTTTATTAAAAGGTTAATGCATAAAAAGTGTGGATAATGGGTTTCGATCCCACGACCTTAAGAGCCACAATCTTACGCTCTTCCAACTGAGCTACATCCACGATCTAATAGAATCAAAATTTACTAACTAGAAATACTAATGAAAGAAATTTTTAACAAGCAAAAAATATTGGTAAAATGCATTGAATCAATCATAGATTCTTAATAATATAAATAATTAAAGCTTTTATCTTTAAGAATGAGTGAATGAATGAGAAACAAACTTAATTTCCAAAATTAAATTCTTATTATTCATTTATTTTTCTTTTCATATTTATAAAAAATAAATGAGAAATAAAAAGTGTGGATAGTGGGTTTCGATCCCACGACCTTAAGAGCCACAATCTTACGCTCTTCCAACTGAGCTACATCCACGACACAA
>JH651260.1:307827-362503 GCA_000260095.1 Tetrahymena borealis | reverse complement strand
AAAAAGTGTGGATAGTGGGTTTCGATCCCACGACCTTAAGAGCCACAATCTTACGCTCTTCCAACTGAGCTACATCCACGACACGATGATTTCTTCTGAATTATTTTTAAGAAAATAAAAAATTTTGTAATTTACAAAGTATTTATCTTCATGATTTAGGATGAGTAATGCTTAATAATTCAACATTTTTGAAACATATTTTAATAAAAAATCTAGGTCTTTATGAAAAACAAAAAGTGTGGATAGTGGGTTTCGATCCCACGACCTTAAGAGCCACAATCTTACGCTCTTCCAACTGAGCTACATCCACTCACAAATTTGAATTAATTTAATTTGATTAACAATTATGATTTTATTTTTCCTACTAATTAATTCGAAATAAAAAACTTGATCTTTCTATTTCACTTCATAATTAATTTTTTCAATTAAAAATACAATAAGATAAAAAAAACAAAAAAATCTTTGGAAATTAAATCACCCATGGTGAGGCATAAATTTGAGATGCTTTTTTTCTTATTCCACAACAAAACATGGTAGAAGCGAGAGAGATTCCACAGGAAGTTTTTAAATTCGATGACATATCCAGGACAATTATAAAAATAATTGATCACTCTCATGCATCAACATACTTACTTAAATATTTTACAAAACCCTCATTAACATAAGCACCGAAGTAAAATAAGTAAAACGTTGATTCCCAAGCTTCAAACTCTCTAAGGACTATCATGTTTAGAAACTTTGTAAAACCAGAAGATTTATCTTCAATAGGTTCTGAATCTACATGTTACTATTCAGACCTTGGAATTGTCAAAATCCAACCATCTCAAAACCTTATGCTATTCCCTCTGAATTCTTTTCACATTTATTAAAAAATAGGAAAATCAGACTGAAGAAAATAGATAAATACAGAAGAAAAAATTGATTAAAGAAATAAATTAAAAAAAATAAAAACCTCTCTGATCTTAAAAAAAAAATTAATTAAAAAATGAAATAAATAAAAATAAACAAATAAATGAATAAAATAGATAAAATTAAATAAATTAAGCAAACAAACAAACAAGCAAGCAAGCAATAAACAAACAAACAAACAAACAGATAAATAAATAAAAGCTAAAGATAAAATAAATTAAAAAGACATAAAGTTCAAATAACTAAATTATATATCTAACGAACGAACGCACTTTAATTTTTCACTTTGCTCATTATACATAGATATCATTTATTTTATATCTCTTAGCTAATTATTTGACATTTTTAATTAGTAGATTGACTTAAATTAGCATTTAATATCTTATTTTAATGCACTGTAATAGCTATAAAATAGCTTGTTAAGAGTAAAATCTATCATAACTAAATTATCTATAATTTTAATAAAAACATTATGACATATATGGTCTTTTAATCTTTAAGAATTTTATTTTCTACTACATGTATGTACATGGGTTACCTACCTTTAATCAAATATATTTAAAGGTTATATATAATCCCCATTTTAAAATGATAGAGGTCTTTCATTTAAAGAATTTAGTTAAATGAGAATCTTAAATAATAGATTTAATAGTTTTAATTTTAATCTTTTGTTAAATTTATTTTTCAAAAATGACTTTCTTGTTTCCTCTTTGCGGTTATTACATAAATATATTTTTACTAATCTTCTTAAGATTATTATTATTAAGAAATTTTTAAATTTTAGATATCTTTCAAATTTTAATGAATATTTTTGAATTAGAAATGATTGAGAGGAATTAGTAATATGAATACAAACAAATTATAAATAAAATCTAAATAAATAAGATATATTAAAATGAATACTTTAATAAATTTATGGGGGGAATTAAGAATTAGTATAATAATTTAATTAACTATAAAAGGATGGGATAGAGGGAGGGAGGGGGAGAGAGAGAGAAAGAGGAAAGGCTTGTTTTTTTATTGTTTAAATAATAATTTAATAAAATTATCATTTTCTTTTATAGTTATTCAAGTCTATTTTAATGTTAGTAGGTTATTCATAATCTTAGTGGTGAGAATTGTTGTATTAATCTTAAGTATCATCTCCAAAAGCATCCAAATCAAATCCACCATTGTGATCTTCTCCACCATGAAGAGCCTTATAAGGGTCATCTCCATCAGAATCATTTTAGTTTACATATACATTACTTTCATATTAATGTAAATGAGGTTGCTATTGATTTTAATTAAATAAAACATTCACCTCTGATGAGCGGTGGGATGAAGAATGCTTATTAAAGTTATTTTTATCATCAAAAACAAAACTATTTCTCTCTTAAGTTGGATTTGGATTACTTTTACGAGGATATTCAAAAAAGTCATATTGTTGCTAAGATGATTTACGTGATCCCTAATCTTGCTAATACTATTGGCTTTGTATAGAGTTCTTTTTATCATATCCAGCTATTGAGGTTTTGCTAGAAGGTGCACCACCTTACTAATTGCTTGTTGTTTATCCTTAACTAGGGAAATTAAAAAAATCAACTCCAGCATTGGATGTTCTTTAAGAGTTTACACCTTATTAAAAGTTATTTTGAATTGAATTTTTCTTACTATCGAGAGCATAAAAACTGTTAGAATGATAAGAATAACCAGAACTCTATTTTTAGATCTAAGGTATATTTTATTATTCTTGTTAGAATTAATTCACATCATTTCCAAATGTCTCTTCAGGCATCTCAAAGAAGAAATTCTTTGTGTTGTTGCTGTCGCTATTTAGATTGCTAGCATATTTAGATGATCTTGGCTTATTATTTGATGGTCTTCTTTAAATACTCTAATCTATAAGAGGTGAAGAGAATTATTAGAATTAAGCTGGCTAATTCTCATAATATTACTCCTAATCAATAGTCTCTTAGTAATTTGTCTCATTAGGGTTTTGGAAGAAATTTTGATATTAAAGCTATTATTAATCCTATTTGATGTTTTATGTAATAGATCTTTGGCTTGATTCCTTTGAAATTTGTAAGTTTTAAGCTGATCTAGGTGTTTATTGTGTTATTTCGCTTCCTTTTCCATTTTTATTTGAAATTAAAGATTGGTGAGATTATTAAGAATTAGTACTATATCTCCTATCATTCAATAGTTGACTTATAGAGTTTTAACTAGGACGCTATTTGCTGGAGGCTGGATCACTAGGCTCGAATTGAGAAGTGATTGGATAGAGTTAATTTTAACGCTTTGCCATAGCAGCATCAAAGCCTAATTTTTAATCAGTTGGAGAAGGTGCATATTATTGTTAATCAACATATAAAGTTTTAGTTATTTTATTTTAATTCTAGTTCTTATCGTCATTAGGGATGGAGCTAAATTGTGATTGAGATTCATAATCATACTCAGAAACAGCTTTATTTATTTAAAAGGGAGGATTCAAATGTGGAGATGCTACAACAAGAAGATTTTAGTTTTATTGATTTTACTGTTTGAGTCCATTGGTATTGCTAGTATTACTTTTAGGAGTCTAATTGGCTGAATGGTTGTTAGGATTAATAGATTTATTATTTTAGCTAGAGTAACTTTTTTAAGAGAGTTTAGATTCTTGGTTATTTGCAGAAGAGGGAGAAATAGGAAGAGGGTTGATATTAATCAGTATGGGAGGGTTATAAGGTGGCTATTATTGTTATTGTTAGCGGCCTTATTGAGATAGCTATTATTGTTGTTGTTGTTGTTGTTGCTACTACTATTATTGGAATTATTTTTATTGGGCTAGTGTTATGCTTGTACTTGACTTCGAGTAAGTGTGAGTGGGTTCTTCTTTTTGTCCAGAGCACAAATCTTATTAAGAAGAAGGAAGATTCTTATGAGAGGAGATTTAAGTAAGTATCTTACTGCTATTAAATTATTCCTCCGAATTAGATTAGAAATTTCCTTCCTTACTGTTATTCAAAGTATTTATTACTTTATTTGCAATTTTTGATTGATACTCAATATTACTTTGATCTAAATCTTTCTTATCTCTTTCGATTTTACCTTTTAATCTCATAACTTGCTGAGTAATTGACTTGAGCATCGTTTCTCCTTCTGACTCCGAGTTTTATCTATCAGGGAAACCAGGTAAACTGCCGCGAGCACTCATAGGAGAGTTATCGCTTCCTTTTCTCTTAATTTCGAGTTATTAGTTTGATTTTATGTTATTGTTGCTATTTACTTTTTTCAAACCTTCTTTTACATCCTATACTAAATTCTATGTAACATTCTGATTATTATTGTTCTTATTTTTCATAAATTCCTTAATATCTATTTGAATGGGAATTGCTTCATTTTGGCTATTAATTGGTGATTCGGGATCCTTTTCTTCATCACTGTCGTGGATTGACTCAGTTTATTTTCTATTTTTTTTGAAATAATTTAGATCCATTGTAACTTAAATGGGTTCCTTGCTGTTCTAATAGTTATTCATGCTATCATCTGAATCTTCATCATATTCTTCTTCATTCTCACTTAGCCTGTCATGGCTATCATCATTGTGTTAATCTTAATGATGACTTTCAGCATCATCAAAATCTTAGAACATATCCAAATCATTAATGCCTTCTCCATGGAACTAATGCTAGTGGCTTTCTTGAGAATGCCCTTTATTCAATTATTATTACTAAAGCTATTATTGTTAAAGGATTTATTATTATTAAAGTTCCCTTTGCTATTATTGTTATTATAACTTCTCTTATTTTTCCTTTTCTTTCATTTATTAGTGAAGGTTAGCCTTCTTTTAATAGAAATCTTAGAAATTCTTTTGGCGATTTTCTTAATCCTCACGGCGGAACACATTATTATTCATGATCACATTTACTAATTAATTTTCATTGTCTTTGTAATAATTACTGTTAAAAATGGAATCTTATTTCTTTGAAGAACTTTCGAAATTTTAGCTTCCAATAGGCTAACGTTAGAAAAGAGTTTATTTATATGAATCTATTTACAAATCGCGTTTTTTCTTATGTTAATTAGAATATTAATTGGAGTTTAGGTAAGAGCTTTTATATTTATCATTTGAGCTATACTAAGAATTAATCTATTTTGATTAGGGAGAAGAAAATTAAACGGCAGTAAGGTTTTAATGAATATTACCATTAGTAATACTTAAATTGCTTACATTCCCTTTCTGATTCCCACCAAGCATACTTGGATTTTAATACCTCTTAGTAAACTCTTCTTGTTACTGTCTGCTAAGAGACGTATTGTTATAAAAATTAGCTCTGTCTTAAACCTCTTACTATTTCTTTAAATTGTTGTAGTGCTTGTTTGCTAGTTCCTCCAATCTGAATTATTTATTTCTATGATGTTAGAAGTTGGTTTCCTTATGATTTTCTATCCTTTTATCTAGCAACATCATTTCTATTTCTTTTTTACGAATTTCTTCATCATATTCTAATTCAGCTTTTTTAAGAGCTTATCTTCTCATATTCTCCTCCTCTTCTAATTTATGGACATCCTCATAAAGACTCTCATTAGCATCAAAATATTCATTTCCAGGGGATAATCTATTAGGATTATTAGAATGTTGCTATCTATTTTAGTTCAGATTTTAATTACTTCCAATTGCTTCAAAATCAGATATTTATTATTATTGTTATTATTTTCTAGAATTTATTTGAGAGCCAATACCATTCATATTACTTTAACCAGCTATTGTTCCCTTAGTATTTGGAGGTAAGTGATTGAATTAAAAGTTTGGCAAATAATGAGTACTTGTAGTTTTTTATTGCTATTGTTATTGCATTTATTATCCTTATTATGGATAATTCTATTAAAAGCTTCCAGAATACTATTGTTAATTAATTTTATTCTAAAAATGAAGCATCTTTTCTTCATCTGATACAATAGATATTTAACTCTCCTTCATTGCACTATTGCTATACTGCTATGATTGTTGAGACTATTGAGTATGAACTTTAGAATTTACAGCTGGGTGAATTTGTTATGATTAAACCTCGTGGAATTAGTCTAAGGAATTAATCTCATTATTTCCTATTTAGTCTAATCCAATGATTTTATTAGGATTTTGTTATTGATTTGATTAGTTAGATACACCAGAACCAGAGGGATTGTATTATTAATTTAAGTTATTTTTATTCTATTGAGATCTGATTGAAGTGTTATGAATCTATTATTATTTACTACTAGAAATACTGTTTTTATCTTTGTTATGAGCTAACTTAAAAGTCTTTTTAGCCCCTTGTTCACCTTACTATTATTGTTGTATTTCTTACTGAGAAGAATTCATCACAATACTAGACATGTTGCTAAATCCATTTTTATTGTGGATGACATTCTTTGGGAATGGATTTGTATTATTATTGGTTTATAATTTATTCTCAAAGTCAACTTAAACATATTTTTCATCATCATCGTCATCACTGTCTTCTATCTTTTACTCTTATTTTTTTACATTACCTAAATTATTTTATGGTGGATTATTATTAGTTACTAAATTCTTCCATTCTTCTTCACTAATAATTCCTTCTTCTTTTTCTTCTTGTCCTAATGTTTCAACTACTTGCTTAGGGTTATAGCTACTAATTGAAGCAGGTTGATTATTGAATTAAAATGGGATTTCTTATTTTTGATGATTGTTCATAGATTCTTTGTATTTCTTAGTTTACTCATCAAATAATTACATTTATAATTAATGGAGATTCTAACTATTTGGGGTTAAATTAGATAGAGGCGAAAGAGTTTCACTTCTATTGTTATTTTACTATTGAGAAAATTCAAACTATTAATCCTGTCTTAGGTTAGTTTGGGATTTGCTTGTAATTTAAGGATTTGTATTAATTAATTTCTAACTTTATTTTTAGGATTCTTTTTGGAATTACTCTTCGATCATATCAGCGAATTCCCTATTGGGAAGTTCATTTTTAGAACCCAAATAGTTCTATATTTACTTTCTCTAAATATCTTTAAAGACTTATTTTTATTAAGGTTATAGTTTCTTGCCTTGTAATTAGGCTGCTTTCTATTACTACTCTCTTAAGTATTGAATCAATTACATGTCCTCATCTTCCTTCTTTTCTTTAGCAAGTTAAATAAAATCAATATGAGAAACTGCACTGTTTTCAGTATCTTTCAAAAACTACAAGTAAATTTATAATTCTTGCTCTTTTTAAGATGGAGCAACTTATCTTGAATTCTAAGAATTAGGAACAAAGGGTGAAAGAAGATCCTAATTATAAACAATCAATGTAGGTTATGATAAAGATTAGGAATTTTCTGCGAAAAGGTTAGCACATAGCTTATAGTTGGCACAAAATTCTATACTAGATAAAAAATCTTCTTATTTTTAATATCTATATTCGCGTCTCTTTCTAGATCTAATAGATCTTCTAGTAAAAGTCTCAATCTATTATTAAAAAGTAGCTATTGAGTTATCGCTGTGTCTACGATTGAGAAGGCGTTCACTCATAGGTGGCCTGTCTTTAATAGTAGTATTATTAATTAAGCTTGTGTCAATTTTAGCTAATGTTTTATTTAAATGGGTCTATGATATGTTATTTAAAACGTTCTAATCTATCAATTCTCCATCAAAGTGTTTATTGAGGACTACGTTTGATCTATTTTTCAAAACCTAACCATTATAATATTTATTTAAAATCAATGTATTCGCTCCTTAATGAACTTAGGATTTATCAACCATTCCGCTTTAATTAATATTTTAGTAGTTATTGCTAGGAAAGTTAGCAGTAGAGACATTCAAGTTATTGTAATAATTTACTATATTATTGCTTTTATTTAAATCATTTGCCCTTTAAAATGTACGGGGAGTTAATCCTAGCATATTGTCTTAGCCAACGCTGTTTGGTATATAAGGCTAGTTATTGGATAAATTTAATCTATTCATTGGAGATACTGATTAAGAAACAATTTTATTATCCGTAAATGTTGGAAGTTATTAAAATTAGGAAACTGTTTATGAATGAACCATCTAGTTAGAATTCAAACCAAAATTTGCTGTATTCTTAGAATAAGGAGCAGATTCATAAGCGCTTGCCTAAGATTATAATAAACTAGATGCTCTTTTCTTTCTATCTGAATTTGGGTTGAAGCTTCTTTATTTTCTTAATTCTACTCTCTATCCTTATCTTTGCTACTTTTATTAATTATTTCCCATTTTTCCTAAAGTTGACCTTAATAATGATATGTATCGATACTTGTTTATTATAAGTTATTTTGGCTTTTCACAAACAATATGGATGGAATCAATAAATCAAATGAGTTTCTGATTCTACTCTATTTTTGCTTTTTGATTATTTGCTGTGAATTTAATCTATGAAAAGGTTAAATAATGTGTTTTAATTTAAAGTGCTTATTTCAAAATTTGATTTGATTTTATAGTTTTTAATCAAGCAAATTGAAATTAAACAAATTTTGCAATTAATTAGGTATTAAAACATGATTTCTAATCAAGATCCATCCATCATCAATATTGATCAAAATTAAAAGAAATCTATCTATGCTTATTAAAATAAAAAAATTAAAGAGAAATTTAAATGTAAAAACTAGTAATTAAACATTGGACTTTAAGAAATAAGTATATTTATTTCTCTGAGTATATTATGATCGAATTAAAGCATGAATTTTTCTATCTATTTCTATTCTCTTAATTTCTATTCTACTCTTAATAAAATATTCAAATTATTATTCTTGTCAATTTCATTATTTTCATTCTAAACTGAATAATCTACTTTTTTTATCCATTAATTACTGACAATTATTTTTTAAATTAGTCTCTAAAATACCATTAATTATAATATCTGAATAGATAAACATATTAACTTCATTACATAAATATAGTTAATCAAACAACTTATATATTATTTACTTTATATTTATCATTAATCAACTAATATAATACTATTGTAATTAAATGGATTAATTAATTAATTACTACCATAAAAAATCTAACGATCACTCACTCACTCACTTACCAATTACTTTATTCAGCAAAAATATTTTTGAAAATAAATTTTTATATTTCAGGATTTCGTTTGTAAAAGTAGTAACCTATGAAAAAAGTTAAAAGAATAACTAATTAGTATTTAAGCTCTGAAAATACTTCATTTTATTTATAGAATTTTTTGAAAAAAAGAATTTTGTTTGAACATAATTTTAAAGAAGCATAGATGGTGTAATAAAGAATAAATTTATTTAAGGAAATACATCTAGAATATTACGACATGCAAGAATATATTACATTATTTATCATTTAATAAGATATTTCTGATATAGAAATATTAATCCAATATAATTTTTATTCAAATGAGTTTCTTAGACTTGAAGAAATTCTTGAGGTAAACAAGTTAGAATCCAGTAAGAAGAGCCATAAGAAGTAAAGTAATGACAGAAAAGGCCAGCACCTTGAAACTAACTTCATCAGCATCACGAGTAATATATCTAGCCTTTCTACCAATCATTCTCTTTTCCTTACCAATATTTGATAACATATCTTCCATTTTCTTAACTTATAATTCAATAGGCTTAAAACTATCCTTGCTTGTCAAATCAGAGTAATCCTTAGCTTCGACACCAGTCTTATAACCGAACTTAACCTTGAGAGAAGTGTTATCAAGATTGGAGAAACAAAATTGGTAATTACCTTCTTTTTGAGTAACGAACATAAGCTGTTTTAAATAATAAAAGAAAACTCTTTATTTATGAGCCATAATAAACAATTATATTATAATATTTATAAAGGAATGCTTTAAAAACTGCTTTCAAAGTTTATAAATCTATCTATAATAAAAGAATTATTTTTTTCAAAGTAAATTTCCTTATGGATTCCCTTTATCTACAGCAATTTATGCTTATCTAAATAAAATAATAACCAACTTACTCTTTTATTGATTTAAATATCTTCAGTGATGTTGAAGGCTTGCTTTCCTTCAGGATCATAAACTCTGAATTAATAATTGGTATTAGGACTATATATATCAATTTGGACAGCAATGAGCTCACCTATTTTTAAAATACATATTATTATTATTATTATATTTATTTCTTGATCTATGTAATCTTTAAAAGAAGAATCCTCAACTTTTAAATATTCATGCAAATACTATGCATAATTGTAATAGATTTAAATTGCTTTTTTATTTAAACTTTATATTTTTTGATGAATATTCATCTATTTGGGATTGAAGATTCGCTTTAAACGTAATGTTAGTACCTAGAGAGTCACCAAAACATTAGATTTTCTTGATGGGAAGATCGTAAGAAAATTCAATTGCACCAACCAAACTAGTTGCTATGATTGCTAAAGCTAAAATCTGTGTATAACTCATTAAAAGAATCTTATTTTATAATATCCTTTTTTTGATTTGTTCAAATTTTTGATATCCTTCTTTTTCTAATTAATTTTTTTCTTTTTATCTTGAATTAATTATCGTATCTTATTCTGATTCTATACATCACACGCGCACAAATATTATTGTTAATGCTTCCAAATATCTTTCTTTTATTACTTTCAAGAAAGATAACAAACAAACAAGCAAATAATATAGATATCATGATTATTTTAAAATGTTAATATTATTCATTCATTCAACATTAATTATTCTTGTCAATAAAATTTTGATATTGATTGTCCTTACTTAGCATATTTTATTTTATAATGTCATATCAAAAAATAACTTCATAATGAACTATTTTCAAACATAAATATTTCCCATTTTTTAAACTTTATCTCAAAAAATGTATTAAAATTTAAAAATGAAGATTAGCCTATCAATTAAATAAACACCAGCCAAATCAGATAAAATATAATAGAAATTTACACACCTTAGGTTGATCTCTTATTCTAATTACTTAATTTATTATTCTTTATCTAGATTTTAATAAAATTTCAATTAATTATCTTTCAAAAAATATTTTCATTTAAAAAATGTTTACATTTGGAAAGTTAAAGTTAAGAAATTATTAACTTAATTTTTAATAATTGCTTTTAATTAGTTTAAATTAATATACATCTTATAAATATTCTCCAGAATATTGTTCAAGAAGGAATGTTATCTACATCACTTATACCAAATTTTTTAAATGTAAATTTTAATAAAAAATAAAGTAGTAAGAGTTGTCATAAGAAGTATAGTAATAATATAAAACCCCATAACTTTGTATATACAATAATCATTATCTGTAATAAACCTACTCATTCTACTAATCATCCTCATTTATTTATCAATTTTAGACAACATATTATCCATATTCTAAACTTTAAACTCAATAGGCCTAAAATAATAATCCTTGTTTATAAAATCAGAGTACCTTAGCTTCGACACCAGTCTTATAATCGAACTTAACCTTGAGAGAAGTTTTTTCAAGATTGGAGAAACAAAATTGGTAATTACCTTCTTTTAGAGTAACAAACATAAGCTTTTTTAAATAAAAAAAGAAAATTCTTAAATTATGAACCATACAAATTAAACAATTTTATATTTTTTGTTTTATAAAGGATTAATTTAAAATCTTCTTTTAAAGATAATATATCTATCTATAATAATTAATTCCCTTAATCTACAAAGAAAAATAAAAGAATAATTAACTTACTCTATGAGTGATTTGAATATCATTAGTGATTTTGAAGATTTGCTTTCCTTCAGGATCATAAACTCTGAATTAATAATTGGTATTTGGGCTATATAAATAAATTTGGACAGCTATGAGCTCACCTATTTTTAAAATAGATATTATTATTATATTTATAGATTAAATCAAGTTGTAAAAGAAGAATTATCAATTTTCAAACATTCTTGCTAATTCTTACCAAAATTTTAATAGATTTGAATTATTTTTATTTAAATTCTATGCTATAATATGAATATTCTAGTAGTTGGTTTTGAAGATTCACTTTAACTTAATGCTTATACCTAGAGAGTCACCAAAGCATTAGACCTTATTGATAGGAAGATAATAAGAGAATTCTATTGCGCCTACCAAACTATAATAGTTGCTATGATTGTAAAACTAAAATTTGATTATAATTCATAAAAAGTATTATATTTAATAATATTCCTTTTTAATTTCTTCCAATTTTTGATATCCTATTTTTCTAATTAATTAGTTCTTAATTTAGAATTAACAATCCTGATAATAAATATATTGATATAATAAGTATTTTAAAATGATTTTTTAATTCAACCCTATTATTGTGAATAAAATATTCAAATTGGTTGGTTGATTAGTGGCTGGCATAATTGATTTAACAATGTCTTATAAAAAAACACATAAATATTAAGATTGAAAATGGTAAAGCTTGTTTACTACTTAAACAAACATTTAATTACTAATATATTTTAGAAGGCATTATTTAAATTAATTTTAGGAAAGAAGCTTAGTATGAATTAAATAAAAGTATTTGTTTGTCTGGTCGCTAGATATAAATAAAATTTTTAATTTTTCTAAATACCATATTAATTTTAAAATCTATCTATTTTTATAGGTCAAATTTATGAAAATAATAATTTTATTTTAATGATTGTTATTAAATGTTAGAATAAGCATAAAAATTCAAAATATTATCCAAAAGAAGTATTGTTAATTTAAGAATGATATTGCAATTATCTTCTTTTTGAGTAATAAACAAATATAAAATCTATTTATATCTTTGCAAAAGAATTAATTATTTTTAAAAAATTTAGAATAATTTTCAACTGTAAGTAGATAAATTTAATAAAATATGTTAATAATTATAGAATATCCAAAACATTAGATTCAATTACAAAGTAGATAGATAGATAGATAATAAGAAAATTAAATAGCACCTAACTAAATTTATTACAATTGAGAAAAATAAAATCTTTGTATTTTTCTTATTTTTATCTTATTTTGAATGTTTTAACTTTAGAATGTTCTTATTTAGATGAAGTGTAGCTGGCTAACAACAACTATAGTCACATTAGAATTGTTTATTTTAGTAAATTTCCCTTAATAGACTTTTTAGAATATGAATTATTTATTTAATCGCTAAAATAAAAATAAATCTTCAAAGTAGTTAATCTATAAATAAATATTTTACTAAAAATTTACATAAAAAATTTGTTAAAATGTAGGAATGATTGATTGATTGATTACTATGATGTAGATTAGAAAATAATAAATGAATATCTATCTATCTATAAAAATAGATTGAATATAAAAATACTTACTTACTTTCGTAACTATATATTTTAATTTTTTAATAAATTTTAGTTGGTAATGTAATAATTATTTTAATTCGGCTAGAATTTTTTTTCATAATAATTTTAATACTTATTCTATTTCTTTAATTAAGTCATCAATAGAGATTCTTTTTTCTTCTTCAAATTCTATCATTTGGAAGATTAAATTATTTACAATTTTCAGTTATTAAGTAGGAAATCTTGTCTCTTAAGGTATTAATAGGGCTTTTCTAGGACCATACGCTTGTAATGATTTTAAGAATTTCCTTAAATCAGTGACATTATTTATATTATTATGATTTTTAAGATAAAGCATTTAAAACAGACAAATTCCAAGACTATAAATATCATCTTTATAAGAATAACAGCTATAAAATTCTGACAGGAGTTTTTAAGGAGACTAATATAATGGAGTACCTGCTCGTTGTTTTTAAGATTTCTCTAAAATGTTTGCCTAATAACTTGAAAAGTGAAATCCTGTGATCTTTGGATTGTTATCTTTAATATATATATTACTTGGTTATATATCTGTATGAAGGATATTCTTGTTAAAGATGCTTAATTTATATCCAAGACAAATTTTATAGAAAATTTATACTATTTGAGTAAGATTTAACTAATTTTTTTTTATGTATTCTAATAGGTTTATTTCATCACAATATTCTAAGAAAAGGTAAAAACAGTTATCTTTTACTTTAAAACCTAAGAATTTTAGTATATATTCTCCTGATATTTTATTTAAGATTTCAATTTCGTCCATTAAAAATTAAATCCAAGTGCCATCATCATACTAAGGAATTTCTCGAACTATGAGTTTTTGATGAGTTATTGAACACTGAGCTAAGTAAAACGAATCTTAATATTTAGAAGCTATCTTATTATTCTTTAATATTACAAAGTTGTCCAGATTGATATTTGCCTATATATTTTTTTGAGTTACTTCATTTCTAGTTTGACTTTGTAATTCCTACTAAAATGTATTTTGAGGTTTTAATCTATTTTAATAATACTATTCCAATGATTATGAATTTTAAATAAACAATAAATGATTATTATTCTTGATTTAAAAATCTGGCAATTAAACGTTTTTTTCAAATTACACTTTGAATTTCTCTATTTCACTAAAATGTTATTCACAATTCAAAATGATATAAGATGATAATAACATGTAAATTTCTTAAGCGTTTGGTCTTTCAGCAACTTCTATTTTCAAACATCTTTAAACAATCTTTTTGTATAGTTTTTAATATTGATTTTCTTTTGGAAATGCAAATTAACCTTTTCTGAGCTTAGTTGCTTCTTCCATAATTATTTATCTTTCTAAAATTATTTCTAGAAATACAACACCTATGCTCCAACAATCTATCTTTTTTGTCTACTTCTATCTGATTTCTTCATATGAGATTACTTCTGGAGCAATGTACTTAAAAGTACCAGATTTCACATTATTTATAATTGTTTTCTCTGCTACTTTCGAAACTCCAAAATCAGTAAATTTAATTTGCTTATTTTGAATTTTTATTAGAATGTTTTCTGGTTTAATATCAGAGTGAAATACACCTAGTTTATGAATTTCTACCAAAGATTCTGCCAATTAAATCATTAATTTGAGTTTCTATTCTACAGTTTTTAAAGGCTATTATTATAAGTATTCTTTTAAGTTGAGATCAAAGTACTCTAATACTAGGTATTTCATATTTGCGTCTTCATCTTCTAGTGTTTAGATGAGCTAAACCGTTGAGTTACTACCTTTTAACTTCATAAATACTTGCTATTCCTCATTAATTTATTCATTATCCTCTTATTAATGATTCATAATTTAAGCTTTTATAGCTCTATAAACATTATCGTAAATGCTAAATGCTTTAAACACTGAACCTTCTCCTCCAGTTCCTATAAGGTTTATCAAAATATAGCCTTTGCCCTGTAGAAAATTGATTTATTTCTTTATTATGGAGTATTTTAATTTCTACTCAAGGCAAATAGCTTTTAATTGATCCTCAGATAATTAAAATTAAGGTTCAGGCTGAAATAAACTAGAATTTTAGTTCTAATCCGAATCATAACTATCATAAGATGAATCTGTATTAAAGTCCATTTTTTTAACAATTTTCTAATTTTATAGATATTCTTTCTTTCTTTACTTGTAAGATATTTATGTAAATTAATATTAATATTTCTTATTGCTATTGTTTTAAGTAATTGATCTCTCCTTTAGAATTGTAATAATATTCTAATATCTTTTCGACTAGGAGGAAAAAAAGAGAGTAATTAATTATTTTTCGATTCTTTTGTTATTTACTTTCAATTGATTTAATAGTTAGGAGTTTTACATATTTTATGATATAAGCTTCGAGAAAAATTTATAAAAAATAAAGAAAATTGTGTAAATGATTCAAATAAAAAAACACTACCACCAAAGGTTTTTTAAAATATTTTTATTTTTGATTAATTTCTAATTTTTTCATGTTTTCTTTTAGATAGAGTTTAATTTTTATAAAATTTATATCAGCTTAGTTTTCAATTAAATTTATATTATTTGTATTTATTTACATCTTTTTTCCATTTTTCTTAAAATACTTTAAAAATTTTTATTTTAATCAGTTCTAACAGAAAATTAATGGAGGTTTGAAAAAGTTGGGTATTAAAAAAATATATTTTATATTGTTTAAAAATTGGGTATTATTAATAAAAGGTGTTAGTAATAAAAATATGAGAACCTAGAGTATATAATTTTAAAGTATGCCTAACATAATCAGATATTTTTGAAATCAACAGAAATAATATTTGTAGAGAAGTAAAAAATTGAATTAGAATTTTAATAGAATTACTTACTTACTATTATTCTATATTTTTAAAATATATGAGTTATTGAGGTGATTTGTTAAATTAGTAATTGAAGATTAAAATTAAAGATTTCCCAAAATCACTTCAGATCTTAATGCAAGTATATTAAATGTAAAGTAATAAAATTATAATTGTTAGAATCTGTTTAGTATTATTTTCTCAAATCCAATTTTGTAAATAGGCCACAAATTAATAATTAATAATTTTTCTAGAACATTATCAGGTAAAAATTAGAATTGTAAATTTACTAGAATAATAATTAAAATATAACTTAAATCAGTAGTAAATATATTTACACACTAACAATTTTCTATGCATTATTAATCAAATATTGGCATTATAGATAATTAATTAATAAATAAATAATAAATTACATCATTTTTACATCAATCCTTAAAAGAGACACAACTTATTAATTATCTAATAAAAGCTATTAAATAAATTAATCTTGAAAATTCTATTGCCTCATTCATTCATTCATTCATGGTAACACAGATGATGGCAAACATAGAATAATGATATAAATAATAATTATTATAATAAAATCTAGAGAATGATTAATAATCAATTAGTAATTGTGTAATAGCATATTTTATTTATAAATCAATAATCTTTGTAATATTAAAACTCCATCATAATTTAATCAAATATGCCAATAATAATATAATAAATTTTTAGAGCAATTTATAATTCTATTAAATAGCTCAAATCGTTTAATAATTTAACAAGGATTCTCCTATTAATTTTTTCTTGTGGCAGTTAGGATATTTCTAATTCTAAATTTTATGATTTTTTTAATGAACATTACAGTACAGATATCATTCGAGATATTAAAAATTAAATATTGTTATTCTATCCATTTAACTTGATCGATTAAATTATAATAGCCAGCCTATTTTTATTCAAGTGAGGAGAAAGTATATAACTTTAGATGGTGATAGTATCACTATTATAGAAAAAAATAAGTAAGTAGAAAATAACACTGCATCATTTTTACTCATTTATCCATTGATATTTCCATCAAATAGTTAAACAAGGAGTTCTGTTCTAATTAATTTATTTTGAATTTTAACTCAACGCAAGAAAATTACTTCTTAAGAATATTAATAAAGAATTGTTACATTAATTTTCATTCTTCAACTTTATAGATTAAAATAAATGCTTATCAATCAATTTAAATTATTAGATGTGTGAGTTGTAAGATACAGAGATTCAATTGGCATAATTATAAACTAATAAACTGAGTAATTCTTTGATTTGCATGAAAAAACTTAGTAACTTTAAAATAGAAGGAATTTAATAGCTGTATTCCTTTTGTACCACAATATGCATGTTGTTGTTGTTGTTTTTTAATTTAATATAAATCGTTTAATTTGATTTATTAATTCTGGCTTCTATTTCAATTCCAAGATTTGTTTACAAGAATTTCCCAAGACTAAGTTTTATCATAGAACATCTTCCTCATAATTACTGATAGGTTTTACTTACGTGATAATGCTTATAATGTCTTTAGTTGATAAGTTAAAAACCCTTTTTAAATATTACTATCCTATGTCATTCTTATCCTAAAGTAACTATTACCTTTATTAATCTTTTTTTATTAAATCATCTAATTGACACTCACGGTTTTACAAGATTCTTTCTAATATGCTCTCATTTTTTAGA
The DNA here is from genome assembly GCA_000260095.1 of Tetrahymena borealis. Classification (NCBI taxonomy): domain Eukaryota; phylum Ciliophora; class Oligohymenophorea; order Hymenostomatida; family Tetrahymenidae; genus Tetrahymena; species Tetrahymena borealis. The sequence continues at coordinate 344,831 of JH651260.1, read as the reverse complement.
TATCTTGACCAAAAATGTGTTAATTTAAAATACAAATGTATTTTACAATTTATTATTTTTATTATCTAATTATTTTCGTTTTTTGAAATAATTGGGAATCAATTCTAATGATTAGTTAATTCGAAATAGTTCCTACAGCCTAATCAAATATATTCTCCAACACATAAGTTGTGGTAAAAATTGAGAAAATTTAAAGGTAAATTCATTCAAATTAATCTCAAAATTAGGAATTCTAAGATTAAATTACTTGTAAAAATGGTAGAGATTTAAGAAAATTTAGAAAAATACAGTTTTTATTAAATTCTCTTTGCTAATATCTTACAAATTCTATATAAATACTACATTCATAATTAAAAAAAGGATTTTTCAAGGTGATTATACTTTTTTATTTTAGTAATAAATGCACTGACTCACTTACATACCTTTGAAGCATCATTTTTAAATAAGATAAAATAAAGCAATTTCTAATTGCAATTTGGAATTTACCAATCATAATAATAGGCGAAAAGATATTTCAAATTTAAATATATTTGTGGTTAAATAATTTTATTAATAAGAACTTTGTTTGAAAAACTTCTACTTTAAAGTATTTATTAAGTTCAAGTAATATTTTCTATTGTTTCTTTATTCTTCTTATTCTATGTATCGATAAATATCATTCAAATTATTTAAATGTTAATAAGGGTAATTTTTAATGATTTCATCACTTTTACATAAAATCAAAGGGTAAAGGCAATTTACTGAATTAAAAACTATATTTATTCGCCGAGCATGTGTAAACTTGTATCATTAAGCTCGGTTTCGAGTTAATCTCGCAATTTACCTCAATTCGAAAATTAGTTCTACTAAGTAATAATATTTAATTGATTGCATTTAAACTTTTCTAAATTACATAAAAGAATAAAAATAAATTAAAAAGATCTTTCATTTTTCTTAAAATATAAGCTAGGTCTATCTGTCTGCCTGCTTTTTATCATAGTTCAATAAATATAAAAAATTAATTCGATTATTTGCTGAAATTATGATTTTATTTATAATTTTAGTGGTAAAAAAGAGTGAATTTGACCTATGGTAAATTTTAAATTAAAAAAATAATTGGAATTGAGATTATATTTGATTTAGTCAATAATAAATAATCTAAGTGTAAAGTAGTCGTAGTATGTATCAAAAAATTATCTTTTATATGCTTTGAGATTATGATTATAGTTTCAGAATGCTTTCAGATTGTGAGTGAGTTTATTTATAGTTTCAGAATGCCTTCAAACTCTAACAGAAGATTTATGGAATTTTATCATTGGTAATTATAAAAGATTTTAGAAGTAAGTTAGTTCATAAATTAACAAATCTCTCAATAATATTTTTCAAAATTTCTACTTCGAAATGTAATCTTTTGAAATTTAAGTAATGAAATTAAAGCTTTCCAAGTATACTGATTTAATTTAAGACAACAATGTATTGGTAAATAAGATTCAATCCCTAATTTTAATTAACTCAGAGGTTTATAATCAGTAAATCAATTTATTGGGGAATTACCAAAGGATGCTATTGTAGCCTGCCTTAATGAGTGTAAGAATTAAATGATAAAATTTCAAAATTTGATAAAATAACTACAATGAAAAACTTCAAGTTGCACTAGTTTTACTCTTTTTGACAGAGAGGATAAAGTGGAAAAAATAGTTTAAAGAGTAAAGAACTGCAGGAAAAAGATTTGTTTGTAACAATCTTTATGGTCAGAAAGTGATAGACAAAATATATTATGCATTGAGATAAGTTATATCATAAGATAATAGTTAATTTATTGTATAGTAAACTCTTTTTCACTTTTTGATGTCTCCTTATGAACAGCCTGCGGTTATCCAAATATTATCAAGTATTCGCTATGTAATTATCTTCCAACTTTATTTATCTACACTGTATTTATCTCACTTCAGTATGAATTTCAATAGAAAAAAAAACGATTTACTTATTAAATTTTACCAGAATTATCTTCCTTTAATAGATTTCTGAAGTAGAACGAAAAATAGAAGAATTTAGAAAGAAAAAATAATTAGAACTCTTAATGAGCTTTTTATAATTATAGTACAAAGGTGGGTTGATTGATTGATTTGGTTTAATAGATTTTATGACAGCATCTAAAAAAATAATAATTTCAAAAGAAAAAACAAACAAATACTAAAAATTAACAAAAAAAAGAGCAAAAGATTTAAAATTATAAAATTAATTAACTCTCTCCCATACACTTATCAAAATATTTGAAATTAATTAACATCAAAAATGGGATGCACTCAAGCAAAACAACCAAAAGTTAAATTGACCCCTGAAGAAATCAAGGAACTGGAAGCATGTCGCGAAGCCATCCTCCAATGCATGAAGGCTTCTCGTCAAGGTTAATCCCAGTATTACAGTTAGCCCTCGAGAACCTACTCTCCTAAAATCAACTACCTTTATACTACTTAGTCTGATTCTACTCTTCCTACTAAAAACTCTATAAGCTCTCCTACTAAGAAATGAAAAAGCTTATAGTTAGTTTTTGAATGAAAAAAATACCATTTAAAAATTTCTTAATTATTTATTAATAACGATATCTCACCTCCTCCCTCCCTCACTTTTCCTTACATGATTAACAACCAAAAATAAATTGATAACCAAGTCTACCTACAACTGTACCATTAACTTTCATATCTCCCTCTCACACATAATATCTCTCTTTCTCCTTCTCTCATTAACTTAAATATTACTTATTTACTCTTTTAATAATTATCTTAAATCTCCTATTGCAACCGTCTATCTTAAAAATAAAACAAATCAAAAAATAAATAAATAAATTATCTTAAGAATCGCACAAATTAAATTATTTAATGTGATTTTCTTTCTGTAATAAATGCATACATATCTATTTACTTGTTTATATCTCTTCCATAATCTTAATCTTATAAATAATTTAAATAAATCTATTCATTCAAATGCTAAATATCTCTCTTACTGTAAGCTATAAACGATTCCTTACAATTCTGTTCAATTTATGTTTTTAAACGTCTTTACTCCTCACAACAATTCTTTCTTGGTTTTCAAATTTGCTTGCTTTAAATGGTATCAGAATTAGGATGTAAAATACCAATATTAATTACTCTCAAGATATTAATAAAGTCATAGGTTGAGTCTTACTTTTATTTTTAATATAAAATTATGCATGTAAATTTAACTTGAAAGTGGCTATCATTCTTTATTTAATTACCAGTTTAATACCTAATATACTTCGTCAATAAGAAAATAATAATATTTAGCGCTAGTATATAAGATAATTTTTGGCTTACTTTAACTCGCTCTTAATTAAGTATAATTACACATTAAAACCTACACTTAGCTGTCTTTGCTGTTGAAGTGCTAGTATAATCGCAGAGGAATAAACCAACTGAGAGATTCTTTTCTGCGTGATTAGGATTGTAAGAAATAAAATAAGTTTGACTTAGGATTTGAAGCGTTGGGATAAATAAATTTGAAGTATTACTTTTTTTCTAGTAAGTGTCTTTTTAAAAATGCCTGGCATGATTTATTTTAATAAAATCCATCAAAACTATAGAAGATACCTGTGGGTTGATATTCTATCAATACTTTACTCAAATTCTTAATCAAAATATCCTTTTTATATTTTTATTTAATCTGGGAAAGGTTACCTCGAAATCTTAAAAATACTTAGATTTCTAAATACCTTTAATTTAGTTATTCTTCTTGAAAATTTTCTCTATATAAACCCCCATTTTCAAATCTCATAGTAATTAATTTAAAGAAGAATACCGATTACTACCATCAATCCAAATAAAAAGGCTATTTTATTAATTTGAAATCATACTCCAATTCAAGAGGGATTTTTTGTTTTAAAGCTTTAACAAACGATTTTATTATTCTTTTTTGTAAACTATAAAAGTGTTAAATGGCAAACTATATTGCTTGCCTTTTGCAAATTCCTTGAATTACTGAAAGATTTGAAAGAAAAAGAAGGAAATAGTACAGATTTGATTAGAATCAGTAAAAAAAGAATTGAAATATTTTGAAAGTATAGACAAAGGATAGTTGCATAGAATCTATGGCATCGATCAAAATGATAGACATGCCTGCTAATCAGAAATAATGAGTTCAAAAAAGTGCAGTCTAAAATGAAAAATAATAATTAAATTAGCTTCGTCCTAAAATAAAAATCTAATTTTGTTTTTTATGTATGCCTTTCTAGCGTTTAGACAAATTAATGTAAATCATAAACAAATAATACGAATAACTGCGAATGAAATATTCATATTATTAAAAATATTTACACCTATTTTCCAATCAATTTTTTATAAGATTAATAGTCAGCGATTAAAAAGGTAATTAATGCATTCAGATGAAGTAACAAATATTGCGAAGCATATGACGTTATCACAAAGAGATAATTAATACTACATTTTTAAAAATCAAATACCTCTTTACTTGCCTCTTCTTATCATATTGGCATTTATAAATGAGAAAATAAATGGAGTAATGATTAAAATATCTATTTGGTTATATAAGCTAGATCAGATAATAGAAGGAGTTACTCTAAGTATTCATGAATGTATGTAAATTCCCTGATAATCATTACGCATTTATTGCTCATTTAACATTTCATATGATGAACGTTTTAAACCAAAATTAGCATCATTAATTAAAAATTTGTAATTAATACTATACTAATATTAATCGCAAAATACACTTAAATATTATATTTGAAGGTACTTCAAGTAAATAAACTCTTAAAAAGAACAATTAAAGATGTATTTTCATTTTATTAATTTTTTATAGAATTTTAAATTTAGCTTAATTACAGATAGTTAGTTAGCAAATTAATATTTTTCATTTTACATAATTTTGTTTGGAGATTTTTAATTTTAGCTCATTTATTTTCTTTATAACTCATTTATTATTCATTTACTTTATTAGTTTAAATAAAGAAAAAGAAACTAAAAATAGCGATAGATCTTATTATTTTGACTTTCTACCCTTTAAAGAATTAGTGCAGTTTCTAATTTAGGAATTAATTATCTGATTTAATTTGTGTAAGCTGGAGAGTATTTGTATTATTAGTAAAGATGTTACTCGATTATGTTAAACAAAATATGAAAGATTTATTTAAAAACTAAAATTACTAACTACCATATTATTTAGTAATATCATCCAATAATTACTAAATTTATTTATTGTATGTAGAATAGCATAGTAAAAATCTTTTAATTTAATTAAATTAAAGATAGTTCTATTCAAAATAGAGCCTTTATGAATACTTTCATTAAATTCTTATGGGAGTATAAAATTATTTGAATAACTCCTTAACATGTATTTTTAATTCTTTACTGCTTAGAAATTCTGTAAGCAGTATTGAAAATAATATAATTAAAATTTCTTTCTTCTTTATTTGGTTAGAGTTAGTTTTTAATTACACTTTTATTCATCTGATTTTTAAATATTGATTTATATGGTGCTACTGTCTATTTCACTTTATATAACCAAATAATAAATTCTGTATTCTGTCTGCTCTCACTAAATATTATTTACTAGTTTTATTAATGAATTGATATTTATTAAATAACTCTCATTAAGTTATATTTCATAACATTAAAAATGGGTAGAGTATATCAAATTAATAAAACTTATTATCTATTGTTCATAATAAAATAATGAAAAAGAAGTGCCTAGATACTTACTCTATGATAATCTTTTCGAAAAATCTCCTAAATTATTAAAATTTGAATATAATTTAAATGACCTTGAGCTTACTTTTGCAACTAGAGTATGGCCGCTTAATCTATAAAAATATGATTTAAGATATTAATTACACTCAATTTAAATAAATTATTTATTAATTTGTGAATTCTCACTCCTTAGTGTATTATTTATTTACATTTTATTGATTAAAATAAGAATAAGTTAGTTGTATTTAAAATTTAAATTAATTATTAAATTGTTTTAAAATATAATTAATTATATCCCAACAATCAAATTTTACTAATTTTTGTATTTTCATAAGTTTTTATTATAGAATAGATTGATACACTTTCTAATTTAAATTTTATATTTATTTAAAAATTAAGAAGTAATGATAAAATTATTTAAAATTTAACTATAATTAAAGGGATAACATAGTAGACAATGAGCAGTTTCTTACTCCAGATCCTATATCCCTCCCTAGCTATCAAAAATAATTCTTTTTTAAGAATTTAAGTGCTGTGTAAGAATAAAAAAAATAGAGAGAATAAATAAATAAAAATCACCATTAATGAATTTAGTATAATTATAAATTTAATGTTGTAAGTTTTGAGTAATTTCCTATTCTTTATCTCAAACTACCAACACTCTCATTTTTAATGTTTTTCCACTATAAATTAAATTATTTAATTAAAAGTAGAAGATAAATTTGAGTGAAAGTTGAAGGTAATAAAATCATAATTTTATACTTTAATTCTAGAGTTAATTTATAAGTTAAGAAAATAATGAAATTCTAGATCCTAAGCTACAGGTCAATATTTAAAATTGAGAAAATTATAAAATAGAGATCATAAATTTGCAATTACGAGAAAAATAAAATTAAAAAATATTAAATTTTACTAGAATAATAGAGTTAATGTGGTAAGTTATAAGTCAATTCCTGATCTGAAACTACAAGTACCCAAATCCAAAACTATTTTCTCTATGATATTTAAAAAATTAAAATATAATAAAATAGAGTGAATGAGTTTTCTATAAAAGTTAAAGATTATAAAAATTAAAAAAGCTTTTCATAATTCTAGTGATAAACTAGTAAGTAATGAAGAGTTTCCTAATGCAGATCCTACCTAGATCACAAATACCTTACTCTTGAATACTATTATTATTTTGATGTTTAAAAAATCTAGTTAAAAATGTCAAAATATAGTGAATAAATTAGTATAGAAAAGTTAAAAATAAATAAATTTACCTAAATAAATAAATAATGTAGTTAGTTAGGTTTGAGCTATTTCTTAATCCAGATCCTAAATAGCTAGCCCTTAGTCTCCTATTTTATTATTACTTTTTATTTAAAGATTTAGTGAAACAAATTTGAAATAGAGAAAGTAAATTCATATTGAATAGTTCAAGTCAGTGAAGGGGACGAACAAAGTTTTTAAGGATTCGTGAATAAAAATATTTTCATAAAATGTACCCAAATTAAAAATAAAAACCAAGTCTTATTTTTTTTATTCACCGCCCTTTTGATTAAAATTAAAATATATTATAAAATAATTCTGAGTCTATGTATATCTATCGATATGTTAGATGGGATTATTTCATTCATTCATAACTTATAACTATTCTGTTATTGCTTTTTATTTAGATATTTAAATAATACGGTAATAGAAAAAATAATTTGCAATAAATAATTTAAGAAAATTTTATAATATTATAAAGAGATAATGTAGCAAGTTATGAGTAATTTCAGAATCCAGACCCTAAAGAAGAACAAGCACATCTATCAATTTCCTATTCTACTAAAACTTTTTTATAAGATTTAAGTAAAAAATAATGAAATAGAAAATATAAATTTGTAAATCTAAAGTGGAAGAAAATAAAAATATTTTACAATATTTCATTTGATAATGTTGTATTAAGTAAGAGATAATAAATTTAACTGAAAAGTGAATGATAATAATAAAAATATTTACTATAATTCAAGAATTAATGTAGTAAGTTATGAGCATTTTTCTCATCCAAAAGAAACCACAAGAAATATTATTAAAAGCATTGCTTTTAAAGAGTTTAAAAAAAGCAATAAATAATAATTCATTATGAAAATTGATTATAAAACAAAAATAATATAATATTTTACCTTAATTAAAGAGTTAACATAGAAAACTTTAAGAGATGACTTAATTTTGATTCTTAATAAAAAAGTTTGTTCGTAATCTTTGCAGTCTTTACTTTATTTAAAAGATATTATAGAAATAATTTATCTTAAAAAGAGAGAGAGAGAGATATAATTACTTTCTAATTTTTGTAGAATTAACTAATAATTTTAAAATAATATATCCATATATTCATATTTTAATGGAAAAATAGTTAATTTTTCAATTAAACTCTCTTTCATTTATTAAAACATTTTATTTTTCTACTTTATAGTATTCTTAACATACATTAATGCAACAAATTAAATAATTAAAATTTTATTATAAAGTATAAATAACTAATCCTTTCATACTGAGGATATAGCGAATTGTTAGTTTTTTACATTCTACAGAATACATACAGAATCAATATTTTCTTCAAAAATTCATTGAATACCTAATGCTAGTTGAATATTCTAAAATAAATGAATTTTTGTAATATAATTAATCATCCATCCTAATTCTCTAATACTGAATGTTATAATTATTTGGTCTATCCCTAATTCAAATAAATTTAATATTATGCATTTTACCAAAAATGGTATTTTGAAATAATAGTTTTGACTCAGTAAACAATCTACCCCAAATATATTTTAACGGATAGTTTGTGTAAAATTGGATTAATTTAAAATTTAATTTTTATAGCCTTTGATTTCTGATAAAATTATAAAACCAAATTGTTGAAGTTGATTTTACTAGAAATTGAGGAGGGAGGGATAGGTAAAGATAGAAAGAAAAAGAAAAAATATTTTTTATTTAATTTAATTTTAAAATTTTAGAATAAAATACTAAACTCTTCAGTACTAACATAGTTAAATCAATTCACTATAATTTCAATAAATATCGATTAGAATTAATCAGATCAAATACTAGGCAATCAATTATGAAAATAGGATTTTAATTCAAAATGGAGCGAAAAAGATTACATCTAAATTAAGAAATGTAAAAAATTAAAGATGAAAGGAGTGGCGCGAACTCAAAAAAGCAGAGGAGTAATATTATAAGCGATTTGTATGAAAAAAGCTTAAGAGTGGAAAAAATATTGAATTATATGACTGAAATGAATGAAAAAAATAATTGAATCAAGGAAAAAAGACTTTTCTATGAGTATTTTATTATAAATTAAGAAAGGAATATTAATTAATTTATGCGCGCAGTTAATAATTTTTATAATGAAGTGAAAGGAAAGAGGATTAGAAGAAAAGTCTATAGGAATTATTAAAATAGATCGATAGATCGATCTATGAATAACAAGCATACAAAGATAGAATCAACCAATGGAAACATAAAAGACATTGAATAAAATGAAAGATATATATATATATCTTAATAGAAATAACATGAAAAGACACATATAAATCATCTACTTTCAACCAAACTAACAAATAAACAAACAATATATGAAATCTTGCTGAAATATATGCAAATATTTAATACTTTTCTTTCTTTTTTTGTTTTGCTAATCAGATCGCATTAAGAAACTTTGATAGCTCTCAAGTAACAATAACAAATAAAATCAAATTACAACAATTTACAAGAAAGAAGAAGAAAAGGAACAAAGAAGTTCATAAAGTAAAAGAAAGGTAACAAGTAGAAAAGCAAAGAAGAGTTAGAATAAATAATCCTTGCTGGTCGCAAAAGAGATAATTTAAAAGAGAAAGGAATAGGATACAAAGGAAGTATGTCTAGTTAGGATCTTGATCAGATTAACGATAGCACTTGCAAGACTAATGTAAAAGTATTCATGATTATTTTCATCTCCCTTTTTTTAATTCTAATATCTCGAATGACTAAGAAATCAAAGATAAAAATATGATAAAGCAATTAACAAGAATTTCAAATAAGCAAAAATCATAAGTATTTATTTTATTTAATTAATAGGATTGCGATCGTAGCTAAAAAATGATAGATGAAATAGATCTCGATGACGATAAAAGCAAAAACGAGAAGAAATACTAGGATCTTGTTAAATCAATTAACTATCTCAAAAAGTTTGATTGGTTTGATGCCAATAACCCTCAACTTAAAACGCCACCAAGTAAAATGACAAATAAATAAGAAAATTATAAAGACCCATATTCTTAAAATGGAAGAATGATAAAATGTAGAATGTAATTGAATAGTGTCAAACGATTTTTGTTATCTAAAAATAAACAGTAAAGCTTTTAACTCCAGCTGCATTTTGGTTCATGGTTTGTGCTGAGTACTTTCCAAGATCACTTTCTATTGGAGCTCAAGACCCCACATAGACACTTACAGAAATCCTTTAGAAAATAGAAAGATAGCAGATATAGCAAGTCATCAGAGTCAAAGATATGGTAAGAATATTTTATTCTTATTTACAAAAATTGTTAGAGAAAGTTGGACTGAGAGAGAGAGAGAGAGATAAGAATACGATGATTCATATGAAGTTTATGATTTTATGAAAGAAGCAATAATAAATACAAGCTATAATGAATGTTATTATAATTATTAATTGGGATATTATTTAGATTTTTGCCAGATTTTGCTTGTTATTTTTTAATTTGCGCTTAAAGATTGCTCACACATCTAATTTAAATTGATGATATTTAAATCAATATTGTGTTATAATTGGTATTAAATCGCAACTCAAAATTTTTAGGAAATTGATTTCCCATCAAATAACTAAAGATAGCTTTCCAAAAAAAATTAATAAAAATAATTCCAGAGCGAAGTGCTTAACATAAATCCATTTATATCTAGCAAAATAGAATAAAAAAGAGAGGACTATATGAATTATTGTTCTACATGATATTTCCTTTATCTTTTGTTCTTAAACTATTCAATCTTACTACTATTTACCATATTATATCCAAATTTGTTAAAAACATAATCTTTTTTTAGGCAAAAAATCTAATAATTATGCATTTAGTTTTGATAGAAATTGTAGATTTATATTGAAAATTATTTTATTTAAACCTCCTTATTATTTAAATAGTCATATTAGAACTAGAAAGTAGAAGCAGTAGATGAATAAAGTTAGGAAGCAATTTAAAAAATTAAGCAAGTAATTAAAAAGCTGAAGTATGACAAGCCATAGGCTAATATCAGAAATAGTGCTGAATTGAAGGAAGATTATACTTTAGAAGATGATTTGTACATATAAAGTCTACGTTGCGATTTATTAGATTTATTTGCAACTTACATTTATCCTGAATATTAATAGACCAATCAATAAAGTTGTTCTTCTTCAGAATCTACCATGATTGAAGAAGATTCTCGCCATCTGTACATTACTAAGGATGAGTTATGTGTTAATGGATAAATTGAAGAAAAAAATAGCCCAGAAAACGCAGGTATCGTTGTTAAGGAAATTGATTCTCATATTTTAGTAGATGAAGGTGAAACTAAAGTAGCAAATCCTGAATCAACTTCATTATAAGAAGAAATTACAGAATAAAAGAATTAAAAAGCTGAATTTGACACAGTCAATGAGGATCAAGTTGAAGAGATGAGAATTGAAATTTAGGTAAATGAAGGAGAGAATTCTGTATAAAGAAATTTTACTGAAGTTGAAGAGGAAGGCGAAGATTAATAAAAATAGTAATAATTAGAAAAGAGGGATTTAGAAGAGAAATCATTCAGTGAGAGATTGAACATCCCAAAGTTGAAAGAGAGAAATTTTAATTAAGAGGAAGGTTTAAAGTCTATGAAGAAATAGGACTTAGATGAAATCATTACTCTGTACTAGTATCATCTTGCATAATAAGAGAAGGAATTAAAAACAATAGTAGATAACTTAAAGCAAAATATTTAAAAAGATATTGAAAATGAGAAATTTATCTATTCTCCCACTGACTTAGATATGACTGACACTCTTGTCGATATCCACCAATACAATAGCATAGAATTAGAATATCTCAATTTCTTAGAAAATAAGCAATAGTTCATAGACTTTGATAGCGAAAGAGAAAAAGAAAATTAAAATTAAAAGAAATAGCATGCTAAATAGCACGATAAGATTGTAATGGAAGATATGGCATGCTAGGTTTGCAATGACGGTGATTACACTGACGATGACTTAATCGTTTTTTGCTCTGTAAGCATTTAATCAATAGATTTTATTATATTTCTTAACAATAGATAGATAAATAAATAAATTAACCAGTTATTTAAAAACGGCTTTAAGAATTTTATTTAATTTAAATATACATTTCATAAATCCCTTTTTTTATCTTATCATTTTTCAGATCTATAATTTATTTTTTTTAATTATTAGAAATGTAATGTATCGGTCCACCAAAGATGTTATGGTATCCCAAAGATTCCTAATGACGATTGGATTTGCGAACTCTGCTTAAGTTTTGGTCCAGAAGGAAAATTATTACGTTGTGCACTTTGTACTAAGAGAGGTGGTGCTATGAAGCCAAGCAAGATACCCATAACTTCTAATATATTTTAACATACTAATACTCAATACTATGAATTTTAAAAGACTTGCAAAGCTGGTCCTCCTAACAAGAAACAAAGATATGGTAATAATAATTTTAATTAATTAGTGTATTATTAGATCTTTAAATTATTTGCTATTAATTATTAGAGGATCCTAATGAAAAAGTAACTAAGCCAGGTAGTAATTCAAAATAGATATCTTAAGGAAGTGATGAAATTGAGGATGAAAATGAAAGTAATAATTAATATTATGATTTCCATTACCTCAAGGAGTTTACTGAAGAAGATCTTAAGAATGAGCCTAAACCTCATTTTGTTTGGTGCCATATCACTTGCACTCTTTGGACTCCTGAATGCTTCTTCGATGATAAGAATTATTACACAAATGTAAAGGGTTTAGAAAATATTGATAAGTAAAGATATAAATTGGAATGCTCAATTTGTAAACAGAAAAGTAAATCTAATTAATAATTGTTTTTATTATATTTTATTAACACATACTTTAAATTTTATTTATAGAAGCGGGTTCATGTGTGTAATGTGCAAAAACAAAATGTATGGAAGCATTCCATCCAGAGTGTGCTCGAAGAGCTAATATATACATGGAGGTTAGAAATACTGACAAACTTGCTTATCTAATTTATTGTGAAAGGCATACTCCCTTGAAGTTAAGAAGACTATTAGAACATAAAGAAAAGAAATATAAAGTAATTATTTGAAAAATTTACATAAGAAAATTAATAATATTTATTTCACTTTTGTAGGAGGAAATAATAAAATTCTGTAGAAGTATAGAAAGATCAAGAGAATTCAGAAAGAAGGAAAGAAACACGAAGAAGGAACGTGATCGTCAATTAGAAAAAGAATAAAAGAAATTACCAGCTAAAAAGAAGATTCTCATAAGTGCTAAGAAAATAAGATAATAGATAACCAAGAATGAGGAGGAAACCCACAAGGAAGAAGTTGAATTCCAACAAATGTTAATTCATAAAATGATTGATTATATTGATAGCTTATCACCGTAAATATTACTTGATTGCAATCGATTTATCTCACAATTAAAATTTCTTTTAAATTATTATTATAGAGAAGACCTCAACAGAATTAACAGCGAATGTAATAAAAGGCAAAATGATGAAGCTGCTAATGGCTAAGCTTCTACTTAAAAGCAGTAAGAAAAGTCTTCAGAAAAGCTTACTACAAACGATCCTAAATCTGCATAAAAAATAAATCGTTGGTAAAATAAGGTTTTCATCAGAAAGGATGAGCCTTTTTGGAATAAAATCTAATATAAGTCACTCTCTACTTTATAGATTTACAAGAGATATAAGAGAATATAAAGAGATAAAGGCAAAAAGAAAGAATTTAAATAAATTTACCTCAAAACTTTAAGCTAAGTTAAGAACATAAGAATTGTCACTAAGGAAGAACGCCTTAGAGAAAAGGAGCAAAAGAAAATAGAAAAGTAGCAAAAAAGACAATAAAAAATCAATGAAATATTTTTAAAGACTCAAGAGAGAGAAAAGAAGAAACAAGAAATGCAATAGATGAAAGAATAAAAGGAAGTTTAGAAGAAGCAGAAGGGTGATACTAACTTTGTTCTTTCAAAGAATGCAATTAGAAGAACAAATAAAAAGAGAGATAAAATCAATGACAAGAAATAACAAAAATTGGCTAAACAAGTTGAAGCCATTGAATAGCTTACCATCGTTCCTCATAACTACGAACCTGTTGATGGTATAATAAGTTTTCATTAGTATAATATTTATTAATAAAATCTTTTAATAATATAGAAACTTCTGAGTAAGTTTATTGTGTTTGTAGAAGAAAGTATTAAGAAGGTGATTAGATGATGGGTAATTTACCTTTATTTTATTATTTCATTTTTAATTCATCATTTCCTTTTATTTTTAATAGCTTGTGAAAAATGTGATGAATGGTATCATTTTGAATGTATTGGCTTCAAAGGAACTATGGATCAAGCAGAAAACTTAGATTTCGTTTGTAAATTCTGTGATCATAAAGATGTAAATGCTGCAAAGCGTGCAGAACGTAAATCAATTTATGGTCACTTGTTCATAGACTATGATGAACCTAACTATGATTAATTTAAGGAAACTTTAGTAAAGAAATAAAAAATCGAAGAAAATATTTAAGAACTGTAAAAAGATAAAGAAGTTTAAGGTGATGGCGAAGGTGTTTCTGAAAGAAAAAGAGCAAATTCCAAATCATCTAAGAAATCCTCTATAAAATAAACATAGAAGAACAAGAAATCTTCTAGCTCTAAGAACTAAGAAGGTGATTAAACAACTACTTCGAAGAAAACAAGAAGATCAGCTGACAAGAATTCTAATAACTAATCTTCAAAGATATCAGAAGTGAAAACTAAGCTTGATTATGCTAATTATAGTGATGCTAAGGAAGAGATATTTGAAGATGACGAAGATGATGATAATGAAGTAGAATAGTAAAATCAAGCTGAGTAAATTTGTGATGAGGGTAAAGGAGATTAAAAAATGGAAGAGGAAAAGGGAGAGGAGAATGAATCCCCTTCTATTTCTAACGATAATAAAGAAATTGAAAATAAGAGTGAGAATAAAATATCATCATCTCCTGTGTTATCACCTACATCTGAAATATAAGAAGAAAAAACCAATGAAAATTAAGAATAAGAATAAGAATAAATGTAATAAGAGGTGGAAGAAGAAGAAAGTCCATCTGATAATGCTATGATTAATCAAATTACAGAAATATAAGAATAAATAAAAGAAATTAATAACTAATAATAGAATTTAAATGAGGAACCAACCTTAAAATAGGATGAATCCGAAAGTAATAATAATAAATCTGAAGTAAGTAAAAATTCTGAAGATGATTAATAAGAAAATTAAGGTAATATAGATTTCTTAAATGAATTTACTTACAAGAATAAGAATGAAAAGAGTGAAAGCTTTAATTCAGAAGATAAACAATAAAACCACTGTAACTTAAGTAAATAAAATTCTAATGCTAGCTAAAACCCTTGTAATATAAACAACATAGAAGCTTATAAATTTAAATAAAAAAGTATTAAAGACTTTTTTTCCAAAAAGAAATGAGATAGAATAAAAAAAGTGGACTATTAATTACTAAAAATAAATAACAAAAAACCTATCTATAATTTTAATATTTATATTTATAATAAACTCAAACATCAATCAATCAATCAATCAATCAATAAATCTATCTATTATTAATCTACATTTTCTATACTGGTTATCTATCTATCTATCAGTCTAAAATCTATCTATCTATCAATCAATCCTTCATACATAATCCACCATTAGTTTTTCTAAAGAAAAAGATATTTTAATCTATTTATCTGTCTATCAATCAATCAATCAATTCATTGATTATGTATCATTTTTCTAAATTTAATATCTACCTACCTACCAATCTACATCTATCCCTCCCTCCTAAGCTTTGTGAAGAACTCTAATACATTAATGCCAAAGCTTATTAAAATGAATCTAAATTATTTGAAATTATTTATATTTATTATATTTATTATATTTAATTATAATTATAATAATATTTAATCTTAAATTTATTGTATCCATATACTTTTAAACTATAGTATCTAAATAAATCGTATCCTTTTATTATTTTCTTTCAAATTTATTTATATTCTTTATTTTCTGCACCTTTTTTTAAATAATATTATTTATTTTAAAAAAAACTTGTTTTTCATCAATTAAAATCTTTCTTTTTTAATAGATTTTTTGGAAAATGCAAATTAATTAATTAGTTAATTTATTTGACTTTTAGGATTAAGATATTTTTTCAACTTAAATTCTTTGATAAAATTAAAGCAAATTAGGTTATAGTATTTACATTTTGATTATAGTTAGTTATAATAAAGAAATTTGATCTTTAATGATAAATTAAATAAAAATTTTATTAAATGGAAAGAGTTAGTTAGTTTTTATTTATAGTTGAGAAATATAGAAAGAAATCTAATGTTTGAGGGAAATATTGATATATTAATAAGAATTAACAAATGGATTTAATAATATATTTTGATAATTCAATTCAAACTCTTTTTATCAATATGAAACTAATCAATCTTCGTTTTTAATATATTTAAGCATCATTTCTTTGAATTCTTGATAAGAGATTTCACCATCACCATTTTTATCAACTTCCTTAATGACAGCCTTCCATACATCTTCAGAAACACCAGCACCACCGAAAATTTCCTTAAATTCGGTTAATTAGAGAGAGCCACTACCATCTTTATCAAAGATGCTGAAAGCCATTTCTAATCTTTATACTGATAAGAGTTATTCACGTGAAATAGTTGCTGCAACCCATTCTGAATAATCTATATCACCATTGTCATTTTTATCTATAACCTTCATGATTTTATCTACTTCCTTAATGGCATTTTCCATTGGAAGAATCTTTGAATAACCATTAATTAACTCTTCTTTGCTAAGCTTACCATCTCCGTTTGCATCAAGAGATTAGAAAGTTTTCATAAGTTCATTCTTTTCTTCCTTTGAAGCTAAATAATTAACAATAAACATCCAAACAGCTTCTTGTAACTTCTTGCCAGCTCTGAATGACTTCATATTATTCAAAGATCTGATCAAGTTGGGCATATCTACCTATTGTTATTATCTAAACTTTTGGATCCAGGGATCTTGAAGAGCCTCTTCTGCAGAGTATCTCTTTTGGGGATCCATGGTGAGCATCTTACAAATCATCTATTGAGCCTAATTTTATAAACAAAGATAATTAAATTATTGTATTTTAAGTAAACATAAATTGAGTTTTAATCTAGGGGTATGTTTTATCCACCAGAGTATTATCCAATTTATTATTATTGAGAATTAATCTTCTATTGTGAAGGATTAGTAGATTATTTTGAATTCAAGGAATGAAAAATATCTTTAATACTTATAAATTATTAATGATAGAAAATAAGTTAATTGTTAATATTCATCAAGATTAAATCTTTTAATTTAGATATTATTGAAATTCTTTTGATTTATTTATTTATTTAGATTACAGTAGGTTTATACGTTTTGTAGAGAGTCAGAAATTAGATTTTGTTAATTTATTTATTTATTGCTTGTTTGCTTGCTTGCTTGAATAATTAATTAATCCTTCTTATGATAATTAAATTTTAGTTGCTTCATTCTTTAATTTCTTTAATGGATTTTTTTATTTTTGAAGGAGGGAATATTTATTTAAAACTTTTTTTAATTTGTTATATTAATGTATAATTCATTTTCTTACTTCGGGAGTGATGTCTTTCCAGTCATCCTTGGGGAAAGTAAAAACACCCTTTTCGACCTTTTTCATAATTTCTTCATCTCTTTGGGCATTGAAGGGAGGATAACCACATAGAAGAATGTACATAATAACACCACAAGACCAAATATCACACTTTTCATTGTATTTAAGTCTGAGAACTTCAGGTGCAATATAATAAGGGGTACCAAGTTTTTAATTCAACTTCAAAGAAGGATCGAAAGTAGTAGAAGTACCGAAATCGACAAGCTTAAGGATGGATTCCTTGTTCTTGGAGTCGAGTAAAAGATTTTCAGGCTTAAGATCTCTGTGTACTATCTTGTTTTTGTGTAAATAATTAATTGCATTCAAGACTTGGTACATAACATCAGCAGCTTCTTTTTCATTGAAATGCTTATATTCAATAATTCTATCAAATAATTCACCACCTGTGCATAATTCTGTAACTATGTACAAGAACTTATTATCTTAAAAGACTTCATAGACTTTGATAATGTTGGGATGATCCTAATGATTATTTTTAAAATTAGAAATCAATCAAATATTCATCAACTTTATTTTTTTTAAATTTTTATTAATTTGAAAATAGCTCTCCTTTTTCCCTCTATCTCCTCTTAAATTTCATACCACCTAGCAAATTTAATTGCATTTCTCTAAGGAGAATTATAGTCTTGGCGATAATGTGCTATGTAAATCTCCAAAATACCAAAATAAAAATAGAATCAGTATTCTTTTTGTTAATGCTAATATTGTTGATTCTTGAAAGAGGTAAACAAAAAACGATTTTAAAGAGATAAAAGGCGAAGATAGGGAGGGAGGCTTAAATTGACGAAAGTTATTAAGATAGTAAATATTTTACTAAAGATTTAAGGATATTGAACTCTTCAATGAGTTACTTTTGTTCTTCAGGCTTGCATTGACTCTTATCAATAATTTTAACAGCTCTTTGTTGTCCTGTTTTTTTATGGACACCTTTACGCACTTCACCATAAGAACCCTTACCTAATGGTACATTCATAAGGGTGTATTCTTATTAAATTCTTCCATATTTCTCAAAAATGAGTTCTTGGTTGGAGATCTTAAAGCTAGAAACATCCACCTACTCTTCTTTGAGGGATTGCTCTATCCTTGCCTTCTTTTCCTTGCTCTATTTAGTACTCTTTTGTCCCATACTAATGATTATGTTTTTATTTCTTGTTTTTCTAAAAACTATTATTTATTATCAAAGAACAAAAATTTATTAATCTTAATTTATATTATCAACTATCTATAACAAACAATACCTCCCTCAATCCTATATAAATAATTTATTTTGTTTCATTAGATTTTTTCGGTGTATTGATTGACAGATCGATCAATGCATACTTTTACTACCTCGTCCAATTAATTATTCATTTAAGTTAGGAAGTTAGTTATTTATTATTTCTCAATGTCCTTTGATTTTCACTATTTTCCAGCGTCTTCTGATCAATTTATTGTTTTTTTCTTTAGGAAATTGAAATTATCTTCTGATGTTAGTACTCAACCAATTTTATTTTTAATTATCTTAATTTTTTAAATCAGCAAGCAAGTAAAGAAAGAGCCACGATTCTTAATTTTCCTATTTTTATGAAAAAAGATAAAAAATATTATGAATTAAATAAAAAAGAAGGAAATTTTATTATTCAACAATTATTCTAGTGGTAAGTTTTAATTCCTTAATTTTCGATCAATCAATCAAGACATATGCTTATAAATCTTTAATTTTATTGACTGAGAAAAGTTGCGTTAGGTAAAAAATACTCTATCTTCTTCGAAATAAATGTATTATCTAAGAAATAATACTAAAGTGCATTGAAAGCTCAATAAAAAAATCCAAAGATTGTAAATAAAACATGCATTTCAATATCTAAAAACTTTCTTTGATAGAAATCTATTTTGATTTTATCCATTCCTTTTGATTCAGGTTAGTAATATTTAATAAGATTTTTCTAATTCCCACACTTCTCTTAAAATTATTGAAAATTAAAAAAACAGATTTCTCTCCAATGCCAAAATATTCTAAAAGTATGCTGTAATTTGATATCTTTCATGTTAGAATTATTTCCATTAAGAAGTTAAAATGTTAGTATATTTTATAAAAAGTTTAAATTTGTTGTAAAAAAGAAGTAGTATTTTGATTTAAAATTGTGAGAATCAATATTAAATTTAGGTATTATTTCATTTATTAGCATTTTTCACCCAAGTTGTAGAAGAAAAAATGAATGAATAAATTATGATGCACAAATAAATATTTCGATTAATTATTTTACACCTGAATTATAAAAAAGGAATAGATAAGGATTTACAGAAAGGAGAAGAGAAATTAGAACAACTTGATAAGAAATACTTATAGTTAAGCGAGGTTTAGGTGATAGTAGATTGTGTGGTTAAAAAGAATTACAAATAGATATGAAGACAAATGAATAAATAAGATAGAAAATAAAGAAATATGTTATGAACATATAATTGAATATAAGTCATTGAAAGTATAATTAAAATTTAGATTTCTCATTAAAATTTTTGCTTGTTTTTTAAAATAATTTAAGATGTGAGGTAGGTAATTATTTCAATTCAACACTCTATATTATTGACTGGCTGATTGATTGATTGATCGATAGATTCTAGTTATATTTTAGTTTTAGTTTTAGTTGCGATTAATTTTTAATCTTTTATTAAGGGCTTTGTTTTTGCCACATTAAATATAGATAGTGTAGATTGCTAGTTTTTTTATTAAACATTTATTTTGGGCTTTGTTTCTGCCACATTAAATGAGGCTAATGTAGATTATTAGTTTAGATGTTAATATTCTTTAAATCTTTGAATAAATTATAATTTTTCCTTCTTAAAACTAATCAGATTTTTCAATTTATGAAATTACTTTATTGATAAGCATTTTCTATATCTGCTTAGTACTCTTTTAGATTTATTGAAATATTGAGCAAGAGTTATAGAAATAAGAAGTCATTTTCCATTAATGATGGAATATTTTTTAAAAATATGTACTTCAGGATAACTATCAAATATTCATATTTTTATTTAATGTGAGCATCATTCAAATATTCTTCCAAAGCATCAAGACGAAATAAGGCACTTCTTTTTGGGTGATTTGTTAGAGTAAGTAATTGGATTGATCTACAGCTTGCAAAAAATTCTGCGTAAAATATTTAGAATTTGTCCAGCGTTTTTTATCCTTCAAGTACCTTCAAAAGTTTAGGACATTAGAAGAGAGGAGTAAACTAAAGCCAATAATCATCTGGGAAAGTAGAAGCAGCACCTAAATCTATTAATTTTATTTTAGTTTCTTATTATTCATTGAAGGTAATAATTATATTCCCTGGTTTAATATCGCTGTGATGATAGCCCTAATCAAACATATGCTTATTTATAACAAGCAATTACTTCAATATCCAAACCCCAAAATTCTCTTGGAAAGCAAGGCGATTTTTTCTTAAGTAGCTTTCATAAATATCTAGGGTAATCATTCCCAGCTCCATATAAATAGAGAGGTTATCGCGATGGTAGTAAATAAGTTTGGGAATAAATTCTGACTGCTTTGACTTCATAATATACACTTCAGAGTCGAATTCTTCTTTTTTGTCATCATCTAAATACTTCTTCATTGCAATTTCTTAAGAGAGTGGTGTAAACAATTATTTCTCTACAACTCCACTTGCTCCTTTACCTAGCATTTTTATTTTTACAAAGTCCTCTACTTTACACACCTAACATATTTCCTGTGGAACAACTTTCTAAACTAAGATAGTTTTTTCAAGAAATTATTGTGTTTTTGTCTTCTAGCTGCTATTTTTAAGTAAGGCTAGTAGGGTGCTAGATGATTTTGTGATTGAAGAAAATAATAGAGAGCGATGATTATTCTTAATTACTTCTTGAGTGTTAAGAGTGGGCATTTCTTTATTTGCTTCTTTTGGGGTTTCTTAGCGATCACGGTAATTGTGAAATATATTCAAAAAACTTTTCCCTTTTTTATTTGTTACATCAGTTTAATCATCTGAAATATTGCGGCTTGTAGCCCTTTTAATCTGCTCCACGAACTAATCTTCTATTTAGGAGTAAGGTCTTTCTTTGACCTTTTTAACTTTTACTTGAGCATCGTTTTATATATCTATATGCTTATTTAGTAGCTTTTATTTTGGATTCCTTTATCTTTCAAAATTCAATTCATCATCTAGTGAGTCGGTGTTATCAAGAATTTTATCAAACATTAGAAAATTTCAAATTTCTCACTTGAATGGAATTAAAATTTAGATTAAAAACATTATAAAATTAGATAGATTACTTACTTCTTTCTTTATATACATTGCATACAATGCAATACTTAACATTAATCTTTGTTTCTATGATGAAAATCTAATTATTTTATATTTTTATTTATTTATGTATCAATTCTTGCGATTTTTATAACCTTACATTCAGTAATTTTTAATTTTAATTTTACATTAATTACGAAAAATAAAATAGACTAAAATATATCAATTCAAGTCAAAAATTTAAAAGTAAAAAGTATGATATGTATGTATGTCTCTATGTTTAATTTCTTCTATCTTTGTTTGTTTTATTTTTCTTTTAGTTTCTTCTTTATTATTTATCTGTTTCATTTATTTATTTTTTTATCTTTGTATATTTATTCTCTCATTTATTTTTATCTTCTATTTTTTATATTTTTTTATTCATTTTATTTTTATTTTTATTTATTTTTTAATGTTATTTAATTTTTTATTGAAAGCAAGAGATTCCAACTGCTAATTCTCGAAATAAAACTCAATCGTCTCGTCTTGTTCGTTCGTTCATTCTTTCATTTATTCATCTATAGAATCTAATTTTAAAAAATACTATTTATATAGAACTAGAAAGAGAATTTCTTTGTAAGTAAATTAGCTCTAATGCTCTATCCTTAGTGCGATTTTTTTACTGAGGAAGGATTTTAACTTGAAGCTCTAAGATTTATCATCACTCCGCGTATATCTAGCTATGCATTTAAAGGCGGGATTTAAAAACTGATTTGGATTAAAAACTTGTGATGATTCTTCTGTGAGTTTCTTGTTAAATCTTCAAAATCGCGTGGTCCGTCTTAAGTTTTCATCTAAAGAAGTTTATTTTTTGGAGTTAGATTACATAATAATCTATTCTAAGAAAATATATCCTGCAATATACTTTCTTTTAAGGGAATTGAAAAACTTATCTCCAAAATTCTACTCTAAAGATCTACTGCGTACCATTTCCGGGATTAAAAACTTCAAAGGACTTGAGATATTGCTAATTTGGTACGAACAAAGGTTTTTTGTTATTTTTTTCGTATCTTTAATTTTTTCATTTAATTAAACAAAATATTAATTATGAAAAATAAAGCGTTGTAATTACTTTCTCTCTGATCTCTTTTTTCAAAATTGATTTTTCCTCTAATTAATATCTAAAATTTTCCCTCCTCTTTCTCTCTCTTTCCTTAATTAAAATATAAAATTAATATGTTCAAAATTTAGTAAAAATCAAATATTTATGTAATTACAAAATGAGAGTTATTGATTATTTTATTAATGACTATTCTATTTTAGTTTGTTTGAATGCTTATAGTAAATGAATCAATTTTTTAATCTATTATGATATAAATATGAATGAATTTTAATCCCTCTTTATATTTTTTATTTCGTTGCTATTATATTAATAATTT
The DNA here is from genome assembly GCA_000260095.1 of Tetrahymena borealis. Taxonomy (NCBI): domain Eukaryota; phylum Ciliophora; class Oligohymenophorea; order Hymenostomatida; family Tetrahymenidae; genus Tetrahymena; species Tetrahymena borealis. The sequence continues at coordinate 321,506 of JH651260.1, read as the reverse complement.
ATAAAAAAATATTATATTTATCTCAAGTAAATTTATAATATTATAATCTTTAAAATTATTAGAAAATATTTCTATTTTGAAAGAAAATTTATATAATAGATTTTTAATAAATTTGGATTAAATTTATATATTATATTGTATCCTTAGATTTATAAAAAATTAATTTAAAATATAATTATTTAATTTCAGAATTTAATTATTATAATTTATTCCTTATTCCTTATTTTTATGAAGATATTTTATTTATAGTAGGATAATAAAACAAGATTAACTTTTTTGAAATATTTCATAAATTAATTTAGTTGAAAGATTCATAAATATTCTTTATTTCTTAATATGCGATCAATATCATTTATTTACTAATTAATCTTTTAACGGATTTGTTGTAAGAATAGTTTTTGATTTTAGTTTTCATCACCTTTTTTCATAATAAAATTTATGAAGAAAATTAAGAAAAAGATAAATAATAAGATAAAGTCTATTAAATAGAATACATAACTCTATGATGGATAGTCCCCATAGTTTTTCTAAAATAAAATAAGTTTTTCACCTTAAAAATGAGTATTAGCGCCCTTCCTCCACACTTCTATCAAGAACATGTCTATTCTTATTTAATAGATAATCTTAAATCTTTTCATTATAAAATAACGATCTCAATATTAACTTTATGTAAGTCTAATCAAGTAGTTTTAATTATTATAATTATCATTACATTTAAACTAGATTTAATAGTAATATTAATTTAAAATTCTAATAAAAGGATGAATGAAGTTAAATTATATGAAAAGCAAGTTCTCTTCAGTACATTCAGCCAATAAAATGTAAAATATGTTGAATCTACGATTAAATATTATTTCATGCACTTGATCTCTATAAAGAAGGAAAGGTTTGAAGAAGATGCAAGATAAAATAATAACCAACATGAAAGATCTAAGCTCTAAAAACAGAATAATAACTAAAAAACCCATAAATTTAATAATAAAAAGCTATGGCTTAAATATAATAATCAGCACTGTAACGCTTGTTATTTTGGAAAGTGTTGAAGAAAAATATTATTTCCGGTCATGTTCAAGACCATGTAAAAAACAAACCCGATGAGAAATCTGAATTTAAGACATTTTAGAAGTAAAAAACAAGTTTTTCATTGGCAAATAAAATGTATGGTTGATTCACCCGAATAAGTTTTTAACATAACGTAAATCTTCTAAAATTCTGAATGACGAATTCTCCAGATATTTCACTGCATCCAAATCGAATAAAACACTATAAAGTTTCTTTGGTACTTTTAAAACAACAAAGACGTTTTTTAGGAGCTCGGCCTCGACGAAATAAATGTTTAAATATAATCCGCACTAACTGATTTTCTCTAATCCAAATAAAACAATTTAATACAATGAAAAAAGAAGAAAAAAAAGAAAGAAAAAAGAAATTAAGAAAGAATTTTTAGGAATTAGTTTGATTTAAGTTAATATAAATAGTTTAAAGATGATGATAAAGAATGAATTAATACTTTCAAAATAAATAAAAACATATGATAGATATATAAATAAATACTTAAAACTCATAAAATGATTGAATAAAACTAACAATAAACATATTTAAAAGAAAGAAATAAAAGAAAATTATATAAGGCAAAACTATGCCAAATTTTTTATATTACAAGAAGGAATATATGTACATATATATACGTCATTTTTAGTTTTAATAATTAGCTAGTTCATTAATGTAAATGGGTGTAGTTTGAGCTGTTCTTATAAAATATGTTCCCTTAAAAATCCTATTTTTATATCATAAAACAGTTTTCTATTTAATCCTTGTTAGCAAAACGTTTTTACCTTTTTTGGAGTAGCATTCCTCACCTGTTCAAGCAGTTATTCACTAAATTTTTCTTAGTATAACGATTCTTAAATACATGAATGTCTTCTCCTATTATTTCTATTTCAGGGGATGATAAGATTTAATTAAATTTCAAAGAAAACTTGATTACCCATAGACAGTTGATCTCCCAAAATACTATTCATTAATTTTTTAATTTATCTAATCTCTAATAATTTGATCATTTAGAGCATTTAAATACTTTTAATCTCTATTATAATACAATTCTTCATTAACCTCAACGCAGGGTTTTGGAATTTACAAAGATTTTTGCTTAGGCCTATAAAAGGAATTCTAATAAATTCGTTGATAAAAAATAAAATGATTAATAGAGATTTAGAAACAATTAATTCTAAATAAAACTAGATAATTTAAAATTTCATAATAAAATTAATACTTTTAATTTTGAATTGTTTTTTTCATTCTAAAATCTATAAACAGTCTTAGAGTCTTTTGTATTTTGCATCGAATTTTAGTTTTCAATTTCTGAATTTGAGTCTTTCAAATTTTGATATGACGTATACCTTTTTCAATAAAATTAAATTAATTGTGATTGAACTAATATTAATTTTTCAGTTAAAAAATTAATTAAAAAGAAAATTTTTCAAATTATTTTGAAACTTTTAATAAAATTCATACAAATTGTGATTCTTTGTGGAGGATTAATTACTCAATAATGTCTAATCTTCACTATTTTTGAGCAGTCCACACTATTAAATTTAATAAAAGAGTACTTAATTATAAAACTTTGATAAAACTATGCCATACTTATACCCATATTAAGGATTATTTAATTTTGGGTTATGGAAATAGATTTATTTCGATTTATCTTCTGCCAAATATTATAAATCGCACTTATATAAAGAATATAATTTTAAAAAATAACTAAATATTTTACTTTTGATTGTCCATTAAATTGAAATTTCTTCATTACTGATAGAGTGGTGCTTAAGTTATTTTTATCTTAAAATAACATTGATCCTATTAGACAATATTGAACATTAAAAAAGTTATAAAATAAGGTATTAGGATAAATGTATCAATTCTCTGGCCATAATATTGTTTATAAAAAACCTTATTATTTATTAGAGATTGAATTTTAATTAAAGTAGTAAGTAATCAATTATAAAGAATTAAAAAACTCTTTTTCGTAGTAACCGTATTACATGCATTAAATTTTACAAATACTTTAAAAATAATAAGAATAAATAAGGAATTTGCAATTACTCAAACTTTAAATACTTCCATAGTAACTTCTATTTGGTAAAATATTGGACGAAGAAGGAGTCAACAGATTGTTTAATGCCTTTTAATTCTTACCAGTTTAAATATCAAAATTATTTTAATTCTCTATTAGAAAATCTTAATTTGTGGAGGTAAATGATATTTTAGGGGATTATTCTATGTTAAGATTGAATTTTGTAGTACATTATGAAGGAGTATCATCTAAAGTCTCATATCTATAAAATTTTTTGCCATTTTTAACGTTAGCGAAAGTCTACTTATTTTAGTATGATTGGTTGAAATTCTTCAAAAAAGAGTTAGAAGATTCATTGTTTTCTATTCTTATAGATTTTTAATCAGAAAGGTTGCTTTATTTTATTGTGTAAGGCCCTATTAGTTTTAAATTTGGTATTATAATTTATCTTTTTGGATATTTTAAATCCTAGCCATTAGTACTCCTTATCATAGGGAATTCTTTTGTTTGGAAAACAGAATCAATTAATTATGTTAATTCTACTTAAATAAATAAGCCTTTGGTTTATATTAATTGCCTCAATATAGTTATTTTTTAGTAATCTTATATAGATTTTAAAAAGAAATTTAACAACATGTAACTATAGTTTTATTATTTCAAATCAACGATAATATTAATTTCATAATATTACTAATAATTGACAAAACAGACTCATATTTTATTTAATTTTTAATTACATTGATAATCACAATATAATCAAGTACTATTCTACTATTTATAGAAATTATTTTTAAATAATAGGGAGGAATTATGTAATGTTTTCTTTAATAATAGTAAACATTTCTAAGGATTTATCCAAAGAGAAGTATTTAAGGTGAAATTAATGTAGATATTTAAACTTAAAGAAAAGTATTTAATATTTATAATAAAGTCATACAAGTCTTTAAATATAATGCTTAGTTAAAAATATGAAAAATATTCGTTTTAATTGATCTCAAGAAAAACAGTAAAAATGAAATCTAATTATTCTTGAATGAGTATTTTACTCTCCTTAAAGGAATGTATCTCTCTAGTTCAATATTAATTATTTTGCAATTAAGGTCCAAAGAAACCAAAGTAGAAACCAGCATCTGGCTATTATTATTGCTACTACTATTATTATTACTACTACTACTATTATTGCTATTATTACTATTGAGGGTTTTGCTAATTTGGTGGGAATTATTGCTACTGATATTGAGGAGGTAATTGCTAGTTTTATTGAATTTATTCCTATTAAGGATAATTATAATTAGCTTATTACTACTACTATTGCTATTGCATTTATGGATTTTATTATTAGTTTGGATTATTCATCATAGGATTTGGAGGAACGAAGTTAGGATTGTTCGATCCTATAGCCTATCCTTATCCCTAGAAAGGTTGTTAATAGTAATTACTTCCCATTGGCTTTTTGTATAATAAATTAATTTAAAATGATTGAATAAAATAGATAAATTTTTGTAAGACATTTATTTATATTTTATAAATAATTGCAAATTCTTACATTATTCATTTATTGTTAAGGTTGAGTAACAAAAATAACAGTGGGGTCACTAGGATCTGAGTAAGCAGCGTTATTTGCGAACTATCCATTTTGAACACGTTAATTTAAGCCTCTAATTTGATTTCTATTCTTGAAGGACCTCACTTCTCTTAATACAACATCAAAAAGTTGGAGGAACTTATGGCAACCTGTTATATTAGGATGAAAATAAGTTTTATTACAGAGTTTACTATATTAAATTAAAGAATTATTTTTTTACCTCCACTTTTAAAATACAGTTTAAAACTTGCTACATCAGGGATCAATCCATAGAGTGGTTTAGTCTTAGCTATTTTGTTGTAGAATTAATATGATTATCCTAAAATAAACTAGAATTATAAATTAAGTAAATTACCATCCAAGTAGTTAGAGCCGAAAATTGGCTACTCAAATTTCTCTTTGAAGATATTGAACAAAGGAATATCAAAAGATTTGAAGTCGGATTTTTTGTAATTCTGGTTGACAAAGACTAATCTACAAGTCGTCAAATAAAGCTATTAATAGATAAAATGTAGTGTTTAAACAATAACCTTTTTATCCAAATCTATACTACTTTTTGGTCAAAATACTTCAATTTTCATAATTTAAACAATATCTCGACCAAAAAGAAAAATATATTGAAAAGTAATGGAATTTTATAGTATGCCATGTAATTGCTTCATTTGATATTTGATGAGTTAAAAATATTTATATCCAATCATATTTTTTACTTTTCCTGTGGCAGAACGCTTTCCCCAAGGTTTACAGTTTTCTAACTTAACTTCAATTTCAACATTCTTTCTTTCTAGGACAAACATTTCATCGCTAACTCTTAAGGGAATGCCATCATCAGAAATAGGAGGATTCTCAGCCATTGTAATGATTTTTCAGTATCTAATTTATATGATTTTGAAGTGATTGGTTTTTTATAATATGTACTTAACTCTAATTATTAATTAAGAATTATTTATTAAGGGAAAAAAATCAGTCACTCAGTTATTTACTTCTGATAAAAACATTAATTATTTTCATAGAGTGCAAATGAAATAGCAAAGAAAGTAATTATTTCTATTAGATTTCTATTTGATTAAAAGAGAACTTTTTCATCAATTTTTGTCATAAGAACTTTGTTTGGCATTATCAAATTATTTATTTACATTTATATATTACAAAAAGCTTCTGATCAGTTTTTATGTCAATATTTCTTCACATTTAGAATTGCTAATTTACTATTTATCTATCTATCCATCTATTATCAATCATTCTATAATCAAAGAATCTATAAATTTTCATTTCATTTGTATCATATATGTCTACACTGTTTATTTATAATTGTATAATGTTCAAACATTTTTACAATTCTTGTTCAATATTGCTAATATTTATTCTAAATCTTTAATAGTAATTACCATATAACTCCATCACCAATTAATTAATTGATAGAATTTATTTTTAGAATAGATTATGAATAATTACATAATTTCTAGAACTTAATAAAATTATAAAATAATAAACTAACTTTCTTTGTAATTTTTTCAACAGGAATACATCATTAAGCATGCTTGATCTAAAGTATATTTTACTCCAATAAAAATAAAAATTATTTACCTGAATTAGATTATCAAAACGATTTCTTTAGTAAGTAGAACATATGTGCAAAATTATACACAAGAGATAAATTTCTCAAATAAAAAAATAAAAATATTAAAATAAATCAAAAGCTATCAATTTGTATAGGACAAGGAGGATACTGATTTAATAAAAAAGCAAAAAAGAAAGACATTAATTCATTTAGCTCAATCAATCAGCATAAATTTCTACCTTTTTTAAAGAATATAATGAGCACCATAGATGATTCAATAGATTGTAATCAATTCAAAGAATATAAATCCATATTCATACATCCATATTCAAGATTATTAATAGGACGATAAGTAGAATTAAGAGAAAAGCCTCATCGGCGGAGTAGAATAAGAATAAAGACATTATGAAATCAACCAAGATGTAAATCAAATAAACTCTAACCATGAGAAATCTGATTTTAAAAAGTAATTTTAAAAAATATCAAGAATTGGATTAATGAGCAATAACAATCAGTTAATGGATATTCTTAAGACTAAATGTAGAGATTAACTTTTTTATTCAAAAACTCACAGATTATTTTAATGAATAAAGGAGAAATTCATATAGGAAGAAATCAGGATAAACTTCTAGCATAATGAAACAGCAGAGTTCAGGAAATACAGATAATTGTTAAATGTCTTCTCCAGCATTCTCACCATAAAATTCTTAAAGCTATATAAGTTCTACTCCTAGTTTTACCCAAATCTGTTAATCTTAGTGTTCGAACAGCAGTTAAGGATCTAACCCTAATAATTCAATACATAATGTCTCTTATCTCTCTAGGGTGCGTGTTATTAAGAAAAATCTAGTTTATGTAATTGGAATTGCTCCTCAGCTTGCAAATGAATAGGTAAATTTGACATTGCTTTGAAAAGTTCTACTAAATTTAATAAATATCTCTTTTTAAAACTCAAATAAACTAACATTTAGCTAATTTTAATGATAAAATTATAATTTTATATTCCTTTAATGCAAATAGACATTACAATCTTACCAATACTTTGGGCAATACGGAGAAATAGCAAAGATAGTGGTCAATAAAAACAATATTTATAATCCTAAAGGTCCGAATGGCCCTTCCTTCAGTGCATATATTACTTATGCTGAAGAAAAATATGCTTCTCTTTCAATTCTAGTAAAATACAAACCAATTTTTTTAGAAATTTAGAGAAACTATCTAATATTAAAAAAAATAATTATTAGGGCACTGAGAATTTTAAGATATATGATAGAATTATTAGAGCGTCTTATGGGACAACAAAGTACTGCAGCTTCTTTCTTAAAAACTAAGATTGTCCTAACATCAACGATTGCTTATACCTTCATACGTATGGAAAAGATGATGATTATTTCTCAAAAGATGAGATGGTGAGCAATAAGAACATATTTATAGACTAATAAAAGATTGCTATCAAAAATATTAGAAAATACATTCCTGAGATACTTTTAGAGTACAAATAAAAAAAGAACTTCTATGATGCTCAATCTCACTTCTTTTCTTTACCTAATCTTTCTAGAATCCTAGAAAAGCTTAAAGATTATGGAGCAATTACTATAGAGTAATTAATGGCTTGTAGAGAAAACCCCTAATACATACCTATAAATCCTCAAATTTAAGGTACATTCTATTAGAAAAAATATTTGATATTTATTTTATTTCTAATTTTAAACCATAAAAAAAATTAATTTTAAATTTAAATTTAGGTATATATCATCCATACCCACCAAAACTAATCTACTAGCACAGATAAACCAGCTCTCAAGCAGCTTAATAAATATATTAAGTTGGAGGAAATGAATTGGAAAATAACTCTAACTAAGTTTACAATTAATATTATTTGATGCAATAAGATTGTAATTATATTTAATATGTACCTTAAACAGGAGATCCTTCTTAACATATTTAGTAGCAGTAGTATCCTAAATAAAGAGTAGGATAATATTATCCTGGACAATCCCCACCTCCACATCCTATGGAAAGAATCCCTAACATCCCTTTCACTCATAACAATCAAGTTTTACCTCCTCCATTGAATAATTATTATTATCCTTCTTAAAGTGCTCACTGCTATTCTCCTTACTCTCCAGCCAACAATACTTAGTAGGAACTACTCAGAAATTAAACATAATAGTATGAATTCGCTAATTCCTAACAATATACCTGCTCTAACTCCTATATTTAGATTCCTTCAATTTCTCCCTTTGAAATAAATGACTTAAGATAAACATAGAAAAAATAGGATTTAATAATTGCCTCTCAAATAGGATAAAAACAGAAAATCACCCATTATTAGACAGAAAATTAATTTATAAACCTTGTAGATTTAGTATAAATTCAACCATAAATTAAACTCTCTAAACTCAATTCTGTGAATAAAATTAATTATGAAGTTAAAGATAATAATAATAATGGATAAACTACTTAAAAATAATAAATTGACCCTAATTTATTGAAAGACAAATTAGAAAATTCTAACTTAACTAGATAGAAATATGAGTAAGATCTCAAAGATTAATCAAACGAATAAGAAAAGAAAACAGACATTAATAATTTAGAGTATCCCAATTTCTTGAATGAGACAGTGAAGATAAACTCTTAATAAAAAGCAAATCATTAAATAATAGCCAAATAATCTGAAGTAGAAGGTGATTCTTTGGCAGAAACATTCAAAGATTGCATCGATAATTAGAGTACTACAAGCTATGAGAGCGGAATTCCTACTAAAAGCATTTCAGTAGAGTCTGAGAAAGTAGAAGAAGATATCTTTCAACCAATGTACTTATAATAAAAATCTTCAAAGGTTATTTAGAATTTAATTACTGAGCTCTCATCTAATTCTAGTTAATCATTGAAATCGAGTGAATCTCTAGGTAAGATTGAAGAGAGTGAGAATTCAAAAATATAAGAGCTTAATACTCCAACTAAAATAGAAAATTAATTTTAGCAATAATTACAAAAAGTTCCTTCAGGATTTTCCTAAGCAAGAGGAGAATCTCACTCTAATTTATAAAAAGTCGACTCTGGAAATAAGATTTGTAATCCCAATTATGAATTAATAGCATATTTTTGGGATTAATAAAAAATTGATGTTATTAATAACATTAATTCAAATTCTTCAAAACCAAACGGAACATTTGAATAATCCGAAATAAATGTTAGTGATCCTCAAACTCAAGAATAAGAAAATCCATAACCTAAACAAACAAATATAAGCAATAAACTATTTTACACATATGAAAGTGACCAAAGCAGCTTCTAAGAACTTTGCTCTGGATTTAATACCTTTGTTCTAACCAAATACTATTGATCAAGTTTTAAACAATTATAATAAATACATTCAAACTAAATGATAGAAATCAATCAATCTATAAATAAATCTACCTATCTATTAACAATCGTACCATAATCAAGCCGCAAGATAATTTATAGAAAATATATCTCTTTTTTTAATTTATACAATTTCTTGTATGAAATATATACATACCTCTTTACATTCATTAAATATTATCATGTATTAATCAATATCATAAATAAACATTTTTTAGATCTATTTGTCTAAATTCAAATATCCTATTTCCTAGATTGATTTTTCTACATCTAATCTTAAAAACTAAAAATTTTTCTATTTTCTCTTTTTATATCTTTTAATTATCTAATACATAAATGAAGAAATACCAATCTTCATAATTTACAAGCAGAAAAATACAGATCTTTTTTTAAAATAACCATAAAAAATAAAGAAATTTTAGTTTAAAAAATTTATACAATTCCTAATTGTGGTAATAAGTTTGTTTAAAACATTTTAATCAATAAATACATTCAAATGTATATTTTTTAATAATATTATATTAATAAGAATATTTAAATAATTAATTTTTTTCCTATTGAATTATCTATCTTTCATTAATTAATTCACAATATCTCATCAAAATTTAATTTACTAACCACTAATCTCTTTATTCTAATTATTTAAGGTTAAAGAGCCTTTAAATTATTTGATCTTTTATTTGAAGTATGTAAAAATAAATTTAAAAAAAAAATAATAAAAGGGAACTAGAATTAAAAATGAAAAATGGAAGAAAATAAAAATAATATAAAATTTTACTCTAAATCAATAGTTAATGTAGTAAGTTATTAGCAATTTCCTAATGCAGACCCTAAACCACAAGCACCCATTACTCGAATGTAATTATTCCTATTAAATTTAAAGAGTTAAGTATGAGTAATAAAATAATATAGGAAAAAGAATAAATTTGTGTTGAAGGTGGAAGAAAATAAAAATAATATAAAATTTTACAATAAATTAAGAGTTAATGTAGTAAGTTATTAGCAGTTTCCTAATGCAGACCCTAAACCACAAGCACCTTTATCACCAATGAGATTGTCCCTATTAAATTTAAAGAATTAAGTAAGTTAAAAATAATGTAGGAAAAAGAATAAATTTGTGTTGAAAGTTGAAGAAAATAAAACAAATTAAAATTTTACGATAAATCAAGAGTTAATGTAGTAAGTTATAAGCAGTTTCCTAATTCAGACCCTAAACCACAAGCACCTTTTTCTCCAATGAGATTGTTCCTATTAAATTTAAAGGATTAAGTAAGTTAAAAATAATATAGGAAAAAGAAAAAATTTGTGTTGAAAGTTGAAGAAAATATAAATAATTTAAAATTTTACTGTAAATCAAGAGTTAATGTAGTAAGTTATTAGTAATTTCCTAATGCAGACCCTAAACCACAAGCACCCTTTTCTCCAATCTTATTTTTCCTATTAAATTTAAAGAGTTAAGTAAGTTAAAAATAATATAGGAAAAAGAATAAATTTGTGTTGAAATTTGAAGAAAAATAAAACAAATTAAAATTTTACGATAAATAAAGAGTTAATGTAGTAAGTTATAAGCAGTTTCCTAATGCAAACCCTAAACCACAAGCACCCTTTTCTCCAATGTCATTCTTACTATTAAATTTAAAGATTTAAGTAAGTTAAAAATAATATAGGTAAAAGAATAAATTTGTTTTGAAAGTTGAAGAAAATATAAATAATTTAAAATTTTACTGTAAATCAAGAGTTAATGTAGTAAGTTATTAGTAATTTCCTAATGCAGACCCTAAACCACAAGCGCCATTATCACCAATGCCATTATCGCTTTTATATTTAAAGAGTTAAGTAAGTTAAAAATAAAAAAGGAAAAAGAATAAATTTGTGTTGAAGTTGGAAGAAAATAAAAATAATTTAAAATTTTACAATAAATAAAGAGTTAATGTAATAAGTTATTAGCAATTTTCTAATGCAGTCCTTAAACCACGAGCAGCTTTTTGTCCAATTATATTATTGCTTTTATATTTGAAGAGTTAAATAAAAAAATAAAATAGAAGAGAGAACAAATTTGTGTTTAAAAGTGAAAGAAAATAAAAATAATATGTTACGATAAATCAAGAGTTAATGTAGTAAGTTATTAGCAATTTCCTAATGCAGACCCTAAACCACAAATACCCTTTTATGAAATACTATTGCTCCTTTTAAATTTAAAGATTTAAGTAAGTAAAAAAATAATATAAGAAAAAGAATAAATTTGTGTTGAATGTGGAAGAAAATAAAAACAAATTAAAATTTTACTATAAATCAAGAGTTAATGTAGTAAGTTATTAGCAATTTCGAAATGCAGACCCTAAGCCTCCAGCACCCTTATCTTGAATGCTATTACCTCTATTTTATTTAAAGAGTTAAGTAAGATGAAAAAAATAATCTAGGAAAAAAGAATAACTTGTGTTGAAGGTGGAAGAAAATAAAAATAATATAAAATTTTACAATAAATTAAGAGTTAATGTAGTAAGTTATTAGCAATTTCCTAATGCAGACCCTAAACCACAAGCACCCTTTACTCCAATGTCATTCATCCTATTAAATTTAAAGAGTTAAGTATGAGTAATAAAATAATATAGGAAAAAGAATAAATTTGTGTTGAAGGTTGAAGAAAATAAAACAAATTAAAATTTTACAATAAACTAAGAGTTAATGTAGTAAGTTATTAGCAGTTTCCTAATGCAGACCCTAAACCACAAGCACCTTTTTCTCCAATGAGATTGTTCCTATTAAATTTAAAGAATTAAGTAAGTTAAAAATAATGTAGGAAAAAGAATAAATTTGTGTTGAAAGTTGAAGAAAATAAAAATAATATAAAATTTTACTATAAATCAAGAGTTAATGTAATAAGTTATTAGCAATTTCCTAATGCAGACCCTAAGCCACGAGCACCCTTATCTCGAATGCTATTGCTCCTATTAAATTTAAAGAGTAAAGCAAGAGTAAAAAAATAATATAGGAAATAGAATAAATTTGTATTGAAGGTGGAAGAAAATAAAAATAATATAAAATTTTACTATAAATCTAGAGTTAATGTAGTAAGTTATTAGCAGTTTCCTAATGCAGACCCTAAATCACAAGCACCTTCATCTCCAATTCCATTATCGCTTTTATATTTAAAGAGTTAAGTAAGTTAAAAATAAAAAAGGAAAAAGAATAAATTTGTGTTGAAGTTGGAAGAAAATAAAATAATTTAAAATTTTACAATAAATCAAGAGTTAATGTAGTAAGTTATTAGCAATTTCCTAATGCAGACCCAACATCACAAGCACCCTTTCCGCCAATCCTTTTATCTCTATTATAATTTAAAAAATATTTGAAGTCAATAAAAAACTTATAGTAAATATTTACCGATAATCAAGTGTCAATTTATTTGCTAAAATATTTTGTTTAATAAACTTTTAATTGAAAAATAATATAATTTTTGAATATTATTTGAATAATAAGTCATTTACATTTTTAAATTAATTTTCTTTCATTTTTTATTGTAGAATATTTTTCTACCCTATTCCTAACAAATTTAAATTAAAATATTCAATATTTGAACAAAATTAATAAAATATTAGAGATATAGACTAGGACCATTTTTGGTACCAGAAAAACGCATAACTTTAGCGTACTTTTTTTTTTATAAAAAAATTAAACCACGCCAACGAAAGGGGTGGGGTACCCACCCTAAAATGACTCTTCTAAAAAAACTGAAAAATAATTTTCCTCAGTAGAAATTCATGTTAGGAAGAAAAAATTTTTTGACACCCCCCCCCCCCCCTTAACTAGCTAATTATGTTCTAGTCAGAACTCCTTAGATAATTTCTAGATGAAAATAGATAATTTGAATATCAAAATTGTTAGTAACTTCATTTTTAACTGCATTATAGCCTAGAAAGTATTTACTGCTTAAGCCATCTTAAAAGCTGGTAATAGACTATATATTTAACCCTTCATATTAGTCTCCAATTTCTTTATAGGGTACTTTGATATTTTCTTCTAACTAATTCTTAGGGAAATCAATTTAAGAGGAAGTAAAATCATAATAATCATCTAATTTTAGGATATAT
>JH651260.1:208233-290283 GCA_000260095.1 Tetrahymena borealis | reverse complement strand
ATGTTTAAAGATTTCAGACCTGTTTTTGAAATTTCTGACATGAAATTTTAGATACCATCTGAGCCTATTTAATTGTTACTTTAAAAATAATAATATTTAAGGATTATGTAAAGTATATTAGATATTACTATTATAGGCATGTTAGATATTTTAGGTTTTTAAGTTTTGAAATATATTTTCCTAACTCTGAGAAACCATAATCCTAAATATTATTTTCTCTTTAAAAATAAAAAATTTATATAAATATTGATTGAAACAATCTCAATGAATACTCAACATAAAGAGATAAGTCCTCTAAATTTATCATCTATGAAATTTATTCACCAATTTTAATGACTCCTTCACATTCTATCTTATTTGTGCTATTTATCAAAAGTATAAAAATGAGATAATTTATTTTCTCTTTTTTTCATAAAATTTTTATTAATATTGCTAAATAATTACGAAAGGCCTAATAATAAATTTTTCAGGAGAGAACATTGTGCTATATTTGAACATAAAAGCTAAGCGATTTAATCATTGATATTATTATCACTAATTTAATTTATATTAAAATTATTTTTTTATTATTTGATTAATGATTTTCTTACAAGAGATAAATTGTTAACGTCTCTAAGCTTTTAAATAAAGAAATAGAATTTGATATTTCTTAATATTCCTGTAAATCCATTAAAGTAGAGCTTTAAGTAAGAAAAACAATTGAATAACTTATAATTTTAATTAAAAAGTTATACCTTAAATGTAGAGTTAATATTTTTAAGTGATAGCATGAAAGGATGTTTTTTATAATTTAACCTATTTTAGTTAGCCTGCTGTAATTGTAAAATTAAGTTTAATAATAGTCAAATAACCTATATTTAATAAATTACTTTGTATTTACAACTAATTTCGTTATATTAATGCATTTAGATAATTCTTATCCTAACTCATATGAATTTATTTCTCTCAATGAATGATCCCTATATTAATAAAAATATTAATTTTACTATTTACTAATATCTATTTAAGTTTATAAAAGGCTTTCTGATAGATGATAGATGGAATTTAAAAAATATTTATTCCAAAATTTTATTGAATAATTTAAATAAAAAAAATTTTTTTATTTCAAAATTATTAAAAAATGGTTTAATTGTTATAGAGATAAGTAATTAATTTTTTAACTTACACTAATTCGATATCTAAAACATTTATATTTTGAAATTTAGCTAACTCTTCTCCAAAGTTTGTCTAACTAAACCAGCCTGATTGATATTATCTAATTTAATTTATGTTAAATAACAATAAAATAACTAAAATAATAAAAGGCTTAATTACTCAATTTTAATATTCAACTTATTTAATTTTGGATATTTTTCTAAATCTTATCTCAACTCTCTTAATCCTAAATTTGAATCATTTAATTTCAGACTTTTTTAATTTAATTTTCATCTTAATTAATCTAAGAATTAAAGGGGAAATTTACTATAAATTTAACTCTAAAACATCTTAAGACTTAATTTAAGTATTCTTTTGATATAAAATAATTAAAATATTTAATATAAATATTATATTAATAATTTTACTAATTTTTAAATCTCAAGTTTCATTTTATTTATCTAGTTTATTTTTATTTCTTTTAGAAGTTTGCTGTTTTTCTTTTACAAATTTATTTGAATTCGCGATTATGTATTATTAAATTTCACAATACAAAATAAATTAATTACAAATTTTATATACTAATATTACTAACAAGAAAATGTTCTTTTTTTTCATAATTTTATTTTTTTAATGAATTAATTTTTATACTATATATTGTGTTAACCTTTGTTTTTTACTAAGTGGGTTAAACCTTCCCAGATCTCATATATAGTGTGTAATGAGATATCTTAATTTTTTTACTATTTCGAACTTAATCAACATAAATAACATATAATAATACTATAAATAAAGAAAGTTTCCAATAGTAATTAAGAATAGTATTATCTTAATCAGTAGGTGAATGCTACTATTAATAAAATTAAAGATGTAACAAAAGTTAAAGATAATGAATTTGAACTAGCATTGCATGCACTAGTTCCATCATCAATTGTTGTGACTCCAGGACATTTGCAATCTGTAATTGCAGTTGAACCTGCAATAGAAGTATGGTTATTAGTACAAGCAGTACAGGAGGTTGCTCCTTAGGCAGACCAGCTATTAGCAGGACATTGAGTACAAGCAGTGTTATCGACGACGTCTGAGGAATTAGCAGTTTTATCAACAGCAGGTGAGAAATAACCTGCTTTACAAATACAATCTGACATTAATGTTTTACCAATAGTAGCAGTAGTACGGGTAAATTAACATTAATTACACTATGAGTTATTATTTAAATCGGAATAATATCCAATATTACAAACACAATCAGTAATTTAAGTTGTTCCTTCCGTAGCTGTAGTACGGGTAGGACCACAATTAGAACAAGTTGTAACTCCTCGATAAGCGTATTTACCTACAGGGCAGATAATACAAGCAGTATTATCCTTTGCAGCAGAGACATAACCAGCTTTACAAACACAATCAGAAATTTGAGTTTTACTAGAAACACTAGTAGTACGGGTAGCTTAACATTAAGTACATGCTGAATTATCAGTTGCAGCAGAGTAATAATCCAATTTACAAATACAATCAGAAATTTGAGTTTTACCAATAGAAGTAGTAGCACGGGTAGTTTAGCATTGAGTACATGCTGAATTATCAGTTGCAGCAGAGTAATACCCAGCATTGCAAATACAATCAGAAATTTGAGTTTTACCAATAGTAGCAGTAGTACGGGTAGCTTAACATTCATTGCATACCGAATTATCAGTTGTAGTAGAGTAGAACCCAAAATTGCAAACACAATCAGAACTTTGAGTTTTACCAATGTTATCAGTAGTACGGGTAATTTAACAATAAGTACATGGAGAATTATCAGTTGCAGCAGAGTAATAACCTAATTTACAAACACAAGAAGCTATAGGAGTATCAGTTCCTGCATTACTTTATCTTGTATAATGACAGGGAGTGCAAGTACCAGCGTTTACATATTAATTTTTTGCACAATTAAGAGCTTAAGATTATTGTAGCAGTAAACCTAATAGAACTAAGCAAATTATTTTTTTCATTTTATAATTTCTTTTTATTAATTATTCTTTTTTATAGTTAATTTATTATAACCTTTTTGAATTTCAGGATTACAATTTATAATCAAATTGAGTAATTACCAAAAAAGAAAAGAGGTATTTACTCTTTTTTAATAGCAGAAGAAATATTTTATAAATTTTAAGCAAATGAATACCATTATTTACATCATTTTTATTAAATAAGAAATAAAAGGAGATTACTATTTTATTTTCATAGAATCTCTATCTTCTATTAGTTGTTTAAAGCCTTAACATATATTTATTCATCAAGTATAAATTTTAAGATAAATAGGAATATAACTTAAAAATAAATTAAAAAGAAAAACAAATTAATTACACTAGCTTTCACTACGCAATAAAACTATTTATAAAATGAAATTAAAAGAGGAAATTAAAAGTATACAGCATTAACTCAACTATTTTAATTAGGTTTCTAGAGATCTTCATAACAATAAAATTTATCTTAATATCAATAGAAAGATAGTTGAAAAGTTAAATATCTCATTTTTTAAAATACTAAATCCTTGGATACATATATTCCTATTAATATGAGTAAGTTTGAATTCATATTGTAAATCTATTAAATTTTACTTTCTTGTAACTGATCAGAAAATTTTCATATTATTACTGATTTAGTAAATAGTTTAATAAATATTAATAGACACAAATCTTAAAGCAAAGATTTAGATAATTTAAGAGGAGATAAAAAGATTAACAAAACTAATTAATGTAAAAAAAAAAATTATATTCAGATATAAAAATTTTCATAAAAAATTAGTATTCTATTAATCTCAAAAATAAGATTGATTATCTTACTTATTTTGTAGGTAATTTAAAAATCATTCATACTCATTCAAAGTACTATTAGAATATGAAGAACAGGTTATTCAATTAATATTCTCAAATAGGTTGGATATATAATAAAATCAATAAATTCGTCCTAATTATTATATTTAATAAAAGAAAATAATTTTAAATTTTTAACACTGATCTAAATTCATTTTTCCATTATAAAAGCCCCATTACCTACCATCTATCTCTCCTAAATATTATTATTATCAATTTATTTTATATTTAGAAGAAGGAAATATTTCTAATTAAACCAAATTGTTAATATATTTTGTACTAATTATAATTTAACAATAAATTTTGATTGATTGTAAACTAAAAAATATTATGGAAATTAAAAAAAATATAAATTTTTATAATTTTTTCATTTTAGTATATGTAATCTTTATAATTATTAATAGATTATATATTTCTTTCTCATAAAACAAGCAAACTTAAAAGGAAGAAAATCTTTGTTGAGAACACAATTATTGTTAGAAATGAGGGTGATAGAGAAGGAGAAGGATTATAAGCAGCAATTGAAAATCTAATCTAATATTTTTCATCTGTAAGTAAATTAGGATGGATAATTACTTAATTTTTGAATGATTACTTATTTAATATTTTGATCCCTACTTTATCTGAAATAGTTATTCTAGTAGAAGATCCGTTTGTGTAGAAAATAACAAATTAATTTTTATTAATTTATTTAACATAAGTTATATATGTTATGGAAGCTGAATCTAAAATAGCAGATCTTTGATTTACTTTCTAAGCACTTAAGATTAAATAATTATTCCTATTAAAATTATTATTTTCATAAATATTATATGCAGCTACAATGATATCACCTGCTTTTACACCAAAGAGCAAGGTGTATTAATCACCAGTGATACCAGCTTAGAATTCATCAAAAGCATCTTTAAAATAATATAATGAAGCTCTATTAATAAATAATTTATCTTTAGACAAAGATAAAGAAATATCATAGATAAAGGAGTAAGCATACTGTATTCTGAACTCTGTATCAGAATATTAATAGATTGAAGCAATATAATCGTTCTCGCCAATAAAGAAATTCTAGCTTTAAAGTAAATCTTACAAATAATAATAGGAATATTAGATATTATTGCTATCTTAAACATTTTTTACATTTATTAAACCGCTTCTGAAGAATTATAGTTCTAGATTTAAGCTACTAATTACATTAAAACTTAATATAGAAGTTATAGAGATAAATTAACTTTAAACAGACAATTAGTCAGAATCCTACTTTTTTTAAATCAAATACTTATCAGTTTGGTTAGGGTCAAATAACCACAATTCAGAATAAATGCTAACAATTCTTCGAAAATTATTTTATTAATTTGAGGCTTCAAATGGTTAAGAGTTTGAATCTAATAAAACTGCTTGTGAAATGGAACCAGTTTAATCTTAAGTAAATTGTACTATATTTTTATATAATCTAGCTTTGCAGAGAACATAAATATTTTGATTAAAAGATTATGGATTAACTTACACTTTAGAAGCTGAATCATCTAATATGGTATAACAATTTTAACTAAAATCTCCTTTTATTGTAAGTAAATTGTTTCCTATTATAATCTAATTAGTTTCTAGAATAGCCTTCTAATTGTAAAGAATTGTAAATACATAGCTTTAAATTCTAGTATCTACATTATTTAATCGATTAATAATTTCTGCATTAGGATTAACAGATTCCCAGCCTAATATACAAGCATTGAAAACATTTTTATCATTAAAGTAGAAACTGGTCCTGTCGGCAAAGTTACCATCTTAGATATCAGTTTTAAGCTAATTAATACTTATAGCATTTTAGTCTACCATACCATATTAAGTAGAAGCATTCCTCACAATATTAATAAAATAGATTTATTTTTCCTCTCCAATGAAAAGACCAATTGCGTTTGGAAATGTTAATTACCTATTAAAATCCCTATCTTTGATAAGCAATTCATATGTGAGAGTTGCTTCTTCTAAAATTTATTAGCATGTAGCTTATTTTGAACCAACTATACAAATTCCATCTTAACTAATAACTGGTACATTAGATTAATCAGCCACTATAGTTACAGTTGTATAGAATTGATTTTAAGAATAAGCAGTATTTATTCTGAATAGAGAATATTAATCATCAACATTGCTAGAAACATATAAGTGTTCTATTTTATTCCTTTTTGGGATTAAAGATAGGGATATTTTGGAAGGTTAATCTTTTATTAAATTTCTAATAAAAACTGCTTTTTTACCCTAATTTTAGAATTAATCATAAGAGAATAGTGAGATGGTTAGCTTTTATTGATCACTAGAAGATATAATAAATGTTTAGCTGAATAAAATAACTTGTTGCTTCACATATAATTAAGGAATTTAAATAGGATTTCCAACAAAATTATTTACTGAATAATCATAAGCAGTGATTGATTAATCATTGTAAATAAACAGATTTCCTTTTATGCAAATTAGTTTATCATATTACTAAGCATCGAAAATTAAATCCTTTTGTGAAACTACAAATAAATCTCCTTCCATAATAGTATTGGTATTAAATTAATAGTTGATCTATATTATTGATTTATCACACAAGATAAAAAGGACGTTAAATTAAGGATCAGAAGCAAAGGCAAAGTTTGTTTTACTGCAATTTGTAGTAAAGGAATTGTAATTCAATTAATTATTAACAATGAATGGAATATAGATCTTAAACGATTGAGTTCCAACCTCAGATTATAAAATAAATGATCCGTAATTATCTATTGCTCCAATAGTAGACTAAAATTAAAATTTAGAAGTATAAAGTAATACTTCACCAAATTAACCATTAATTTAGTTAGTAGCTACAGAAATGGAGTAAAATGTACCAGATTAGTTTATTATTAGTGCTGCAAATAAGCCATCAGTTTAATAGGCATTCTATATGTTATCAATAGATACTGAAGTTATTTATTTTAGTTTATTCACTCTGCTTAGATATGCTTATTTCATAAACAAATATTCTTGAACATTTACTTCTGGGTTAAAATTTGAACCAATTATATATTTTTCTACAGGAAGCTAATAAATACTGTTAGATAATGATGTAATCATATTCTGTGATTTAACCCAATTTTATGTGAATTTAGTTATCAAATTGTTAGTTACATTAATTGTTATTTAGATTTTGATACTGTAAGGCTAATCACTTTGATGTATGGTATATTCGAATAATTCATTTGTTCCAATAATTACAACTAAAGGTTGTTATATTTGTGCTACAGAGATAAATTATTTAACTATTCCTTAATTGTCTTTTTTTGTTGTATTTATAATGAATTAGTTACCGATATATTAATTGGGATCAAAAGAGTAGCTATTATCTAATTTCTATTAGAAAATAACTTTTTTCTTTTCGATATTAATCATTTAGAAGCAATTACAATAAGTATCAAAGAAAACTAAGATATTGTAATCTACGAAGATTGGGATGTAGTCAAAATAGAGGTTAGTTTCTCTAAAATTAGTAATACTAATTTTATTTTTGTCACTAAATTTATTATATTATAAATTTATATAAACATTACTGCTTTTGGAGTTATTAATTAAAGTCAAAATGAGGTTGCCATTAAACCTTTGTAAACTTTGAACGAAGTGATAACCTTTCAATTAAGGGAGAATTAATTTGTTTACTATTAGCTTATCTTGAATGTAATCAATAAAGAAACTGTAAAGTATATTATTAATAGTATCATATCCTAGAATAGTATTCATAGTATCTATTGCAATATTATCGCTAGTTATAAGATTGATAGTTTAAGTGTCAATTGTCTGTACTGAATCTCCTCCAGTTTAATATTTTAGTAAGTTAACTGTAGCTTTATCAACATAAATAATATAGATATTATCTCCACTACCTTACATAGCTACTTACTTATTAATATATTAAATATTTTTAAGACTTATAAAAATCAATCCTTTATTCTCAATATATGAGAAATGAGTTGTGCCTTAGATTGAATTAGATTAGTAAGTGATAAATCCATCTGTAGAACTGTAAAAGCTTGCATAAATTGTAAATATCCTATCATTCAAAGAAAATAGAGTTTAACTAGCTAATTATGTTCTTTTCAGAACTCCTTAGATTATTTCTAGATGAAAATAGATAATTTGAATATCAAATTTTTTAGTAATTTCATTTTTAACTGCATTATAGCCGATAAAGTATTTACTGCTTAAGCCATCTTAAAAGCTGGTAATAGACTATATATTTGACCCTTCATATTAGTCTCCAATTTATGTATAGGGCACTTTGATATTTTCTTCTAATTAATTTTTAGGGAAATCAATTTAAGAGGAAGTAAAATAATAATAATCATCTAATTTTAGGATATATCTCTCATCCTACTATAGATTTATAGTATCCTTAATTGTTTGAGAGCATTTAACCAAGGAAATTGTTAAAAAGCTTAACACTAAGATAAATATTAAGAATTTATTAGATTTCATTTTCATTTTGATTAAAATTATAAGAAATCTTTGGATTTTTATTATAGGAATTTAAGATGAACAGACTTTTAATCTTAAGTTTTTAAGTGGTTTTATCTAAGCTATAGAATGAAAGAAAGATTAAGAATAAAATATTATGAATTTGTAGCTATTAATTAGATTAGGTACCTATTTAAGATACTCAATAATTTGATCAAGTAATATCATTGCTGTCTTAAAAAAAATCTCTTTTATTATTAAGATTCAAATTTAAGTAATTTATCAATTTTAAAACAGATTTATAATATTTATATATTGTTAAGGGATTTCAGTTTTTATTTATCATTAAAGTTTCTTTCTATTTTTATAAAAGGAAATTAAGATATAATAGACTTTCAATCTTAATTTTTAAGTGGTTTTATCTAAAACATTGAATGAAAGGAATATTAATAATTTTATACATAGATTTCCTTATTATTAATTAGATTAGGTACCTATTTAAGATCCTTAATTATTGATTAAGCTACAATAGGCTCTAAAAAAGAATCTTCTTGATGAATTTAACTTAAGCCTTACTTAAAATTAGCCTCAAAATCGTTAAATTCTGTTAAATTGAAGTAACTTCTATGATAATATTGAATCACATTTATCGACCTACTAGGAAAAAAGGAATGATTATTTTACAATACTCTTTATTAAAAAACAGATTAAAAAGTAAATAAGTATATTCTTTTATTATATAATCCATATAAATATTTATCATTCAAATATTAATAAAGTAATAATCAATATGGCAGATTTATATTTTTGACTTTAGTAAAAATTAGTAAAAGCAAAAAAGGAAGGGATAATAATATTATAAATTTGGTTACATACACTATTTATTTTACAAAATATAGTAAGAAATTAAAATAGAAAAAAAGAAAAAAGAATACAAGTCCTCCAATCACCTTAGAAAAATTAATAGGTTATAAATTAATATAATGTTTAATTTAAATGCTTATTATTTTAAATAAAAATTACAAAACACTATTATGTGTGAGGGAATATTTTAGAAATAAAATTAAAATGATTATTTATTTAGTAAGTAATTAAGTAATAAAAGAAGTAAGTTAGTTAGTTAGTTTGTAGGAAATGTGTAATTTTGAGTTTATTTATAAAAAGAGAAAGAAGAATAAAATATTATTAGAGAACCAAAAAATATTGAAAAAATAGAAGCCTTTATTATTGATAATATGATTGATATCAGCCAGAAACAAAATCAATGTTAATTGAAAAATAATAAATTATAATTAATGTAAGGAAAATATATAATAAGATGAGAATATCCTCATTTCAACAATGAAGATTGTGATAAGATGATGATTCTGTAGTTAATTTTTTAAAATGTGAAGACTTAGAGTGATGTTAGAGAGAGAAACTAAAAGTTCTAGAATATCTACAAATAAATAAGATTATTATTGCTTCAATATAACTAATTTTAGACCAACAGAATGACAGAAATTACCAGGACATCTATCTATCTACCTTCTTTTTTTCATATTTCAAACAGTTTAAACTAAATCTTTCTTATTTCTAACAAGAGTCTAAATAAAGTAAGTCAATATGATGGTATGGTGTTAATGTTAATAGTTAAGTGTACAATTTTATTTGGTTATTTTATAAATAAGTTTGTTTGTTTGTACTGCAGCTTGGTTGGGTTTATGAGGATAGTTAACTCTTAAGATTGGTTTACAATATTATGAATGTAGGCTTATGGTTTGAATTAAGAGTAAAAATTACTCAAAATAGCTGTTTTTTATAATTCAATCTTACTATCTATCTATCAATCAATCATTAATCATCTTCTTAGTTAGTAACTATTTAGAGTCCAAAAGTAGCAGTAACATCTTTTATTTATAATAATGTTACTCTAGTTTACTTACATTTGTTTCATATATCCCTAATTATCTCTAGTTTATTTGAAAAAGTGTTTCTCAGTGATTGAAAAGAGTTAATAAAATATTCTTCATTAAATCTCACAAACCCAAGTTTTTTTTAAATTGAGCAAAAAATTGCTTAAGAGAAGGTCTGTTTATCCAAAGAACAACACCAAGGACTCCAAGAATACTACCTCCAATCAAAATCTAACTCAAGTTTTTTCTTAAAAAGTTATCTTAGTCTTAGATTATTTGTATGTAATCTCTATGCAAACCTTTAGTACTTTATTTTATTATTAGGATAATTAAATATTAAATAAGTATTTTATTTATTTGAATGTGATTAATATTAGTCATATTCTTACGGCTTCTCGATGAGATTTAATATGGATTTATGAAGAGTTGGCTCAAATTCATCTAGAGTTCTCAAACGGCAATGTTCTCTTGAGTAAGATTTTAATTCAGGACTTAATTAAAGATCAATTTAATCCGATAGTTGAATGAAAAATTTAGGGCATTCAAAGAATTTAGTTGTCTTTTAGTTTTCTTCTTCAATAAATTTCTCTAGAGATGGTTGATCCTTAAAAAGAATGCCAATTTAATCAAACCTTTATCATATTATTTTACATAAAATATTTATCACACAAATTGAAATTATTTTACTTTCTAATAACTTGATTCTCTTAATCATCTCTTGCTTCCAATAGATCTTTAAGCTCATGCTATTAAACAAAAGTGAAAATAATAACTTTCTTTTTGCCATTCTCGAATCTCACTTGGGTGGCAAAATCTGTTACTTTAGTGATAATACCATTATCATTAGATTTTTCATTTCTTTTGTATTTTTGTAGAATTTTGTACTTTTTATTTAGTAAACATTTTTAATATGAAATCTATTATGTTTGAATGAATGAATATTACTAATTCTTAAGTGCAGTTATCCGTGCTGACTAAACAAATATTAAAGATATATCTTTAATTCATTTTTAATATTTAACTAAAGCAATTAGTAGCATTAGTTATTAAGAATGTTTCTTCAAGTGAACCTTAATATCCAATATAAACCAATTTCTTGTAAACATCAAGATAATCCTATCTGGTCTTGTAACTTTTAATATAATTTTAAATAATGGTTATTGTAAATTATTTTTTGAGAATTTAAAGTACGCCCAAAGATTTAACCATTCTTCTTAAAGAATGTAATCCTTTTTAGTTGTTACAACTGGCAGGAGATGAGCAAAAGGATTGTTATTATCTATTCCTTCAAGTGAGTCCTCTTTGCTAGGATAAGGGAAGAAAATATTAGAGATATTTTATTTATATAGTACAGATTCGCCAATATCTGTAGCATTAATTTTCCTTTCAGAGCAGAATCTTTTAAAGCATTAATTAATTAAGAATTAGTGAGCTTTTCCACTCAATTCAACAGTTTAACCAAGATGACCATTAACGATGAGCCTAAATTATAATTTTAAAAATTCTTTAATTGTTAGATATAAAGCAGGATATAATTACTAATCCTTGAATAATCTCTTATCAAGCTCTAACTTATCATCATAGTTAAAATGTCTCAATATTGCCTTTAGAAATAATAAATGTATTAATTATACTAGCATAGGTTTTAATAATCTGTATTACCCAGCAGATTTGCATCTTCATTAACTCTACGCATTTCTTTTGCAATACCTTGAATCCCTCAAAAGTAATTTCGTTCATGCTAGAATAGCTCTTATCCTAATTCTTTTTGATTCAAAATTTATCTTCAATATTTTTATTCGTCAATAATTTAATTTTACAATAACTTCATCTTCTCTGATAAGCTATTTAATCCCCTAAATATCACTGATAGTTAATTCACCTGAGAACACTTCAAATTAGAAATCTCTTAATTCATCGTCACTCCACTTATTATCATTATCCTTATCACAAATACGGAAAATTCTTGCCAAAGCTTTTTCGAATTAAGGAGTTATAGTCTTTTAACTGATATCGTACAAAGGAGATAGAGGGAAGAGAACTGCTCTGTGAGCACCATATATGACATCAGAAATGGATTGCGAGAGAAGGGCAGAACATTCAAAACCCATTTATACTTATTTGTATTTCTTAATTAAAGGCACAATAACCTTTTCAATCTAAAATATTTAATTTAAACGAATTCAATTGAGTAATTTAGAGTTAGTTATATATTAAGTAGATAATTAGTTATTAATTACTCTATTGTTTTCAGGTATCTTATCTTAGTTTTGAATTTCGTCTAACATATCTCTCTTGTTACCGATGATGATAACAGGCACCTTAAAGATAAAATAATAAAGTAAATTAAAAATAAGTTTATTCACATTTCTGATGAGAAGAGTAGATTATCTGATAAAAGATATCCAAGAAAAAATGTGATTAAGTGTGGGAATAAATAGAAAGACCGATTTATAAAAAAATAAGGAAAATTCTATGAATTTAAATAAATTTGGAAGATAATAAACAATTAATTTAGTTGAAAAGGAAGAAAGAAGAGTTGATAGTAAATAAAATTCCAAAAAAGAATATTAAATTTTTATTTGAGGTAAATAATATTTCAAATTATCCTTACTCCAACCAATTTTCTATTGCTTGTTTCTTTATCAAAATAAATAAATAAAATGGCTATAATTCATGAATAAAGATCATCTATAACCCTTAACTTATTTCCTAATTACTCTCATTTTCTTTTTTGCTTTTTCCATTACTTTGCTCTTTAAAAGTAAATAATAAATAAAGTATTAAAATCCCTAATAATCAAATTAAATCTAGAGTAAGTAAGTGCATGTGTTTAAGTATTTTCATATTTTTATTGCATTCCCTATTGCTACTATATAATTTGGATGACTTCCTTTCACTTCAATAATAAAATGAATAATTCAACTAAATGAAATATCAAATTCATTTGAAATAGTAAGGAAAAGAAATCATCAAATATCAAATCTTATCTTCTCTTCTTTCTTTCTTTCTTTCTTTTTCTTTTTATTAGCTTCTAAATATATAATGTATGTATGTATGTTTGTTTATTGATCTTTACATTAGGATTTTCTTTTTCAATTTTTTCCATCCACTTTGTTGACATAGACTCAATTGATGAACGATTTGAGAGATCGTAGAGGAGCAGGATAACTTGAGCTGACTTCACTTCATCTTTAAATCTATCTGGATGATTTAATATGTCACCTGTTTATTACAAAATGAAAGGATTAGCCTCCGATTTCATTTTATTTAATCGTTTTGCAAAAGAAGATTAAGGTTTTTTAATGATAGTTGATGAACAAAATAATATTGTTCAGTGAACATTTTGAAATAGTTTTAATCTCAAATGCATGCGTAATTATGTTCCAGTAATTTCTAAAATATCAAATGGTCCATAATTTAAGAATTTTATTGCTTGTGTAATTGATATTTGGATGAAATAAGTTAATAAGTTTTTTATACTAGAAGTATCGATCAATACGGTTGAAACTTAAAAGGTATGAAGGAACATCTCAGTGAAAACAACTGGATCAATGACAGGTGGTATCTAATAATTTCAATTTAAAAAATATTTTAATGACCATTTCTTTACGATATATTTATTTATTCTTTTATCCTGCAAAATTATCAAAGTTGGTAGAAAATACTTTAGGTATATTTCTATCACTTATGTTGATTTTAAGTGCTCTTTTGCATTGTTATTTTGAGAATTAAAAGAGAGGATATGAAAGTGAAAAAAATGTAAATTAATCAACTTTATCTGGCTGATTGTCGGAAACTAGAGACGTGATCCATGAAGTTTTTCCGACTTGCGCTGTTTTATAACATAAAAACAAATTAATATGTCGAAAGGGCTGAAGTATTGAAGCGCAAATGGAAAGGTTGTGTATGTCTTAACATAAGACCTAAAATTTGTCATAATATTGTGGGTTGAATGAATGAATAGCGAGTTAGTGAGTGAGTGAGATATTTTGAATAGCGCTTTCAACACATATATAAAAGCTCTTTATGAATTAATATATCAACCATCGCCTAAAACTAAAATGCGAATCTTTCTATTTTTCATGATTCTCTATCTAGATTTAATTAATTAATTAATATAATTTCTGCAAATTAATTATTGCTTATTAGTATCTTTCCATCATTAACATTTAATTATTAATAATGCAATAACATTTATCCTACATACATACCTACCTACCTACTTGTCTAATCCTATTCCCAAAGAAAGATATTTTTCATTTTATTTGAATTAATATTCACAATTTTATAAAGTGGCAAACATTTATTAAATCTAAATAAAATCTATCTTCTTTTGCTTATTCTCTACCAACGCTTTTATTGCTTTGCTACATATTATAAACTAGGCATTTTATTTACTAACTTAAACTTCAATGGAACATCAAATAATTGATATTTCAATTGGCTTTTATATAATTTGAAATAGAAAAATTAAACTTAACTTTTCTTATAGAAGTTTCTAAAATTTAATTCAAAATTTCAATTTTCAGATAAAATTATTTTTAATTTGGAAAAGATTTAGATTGGTTATTAGTATTACTAATAATTAGTTTTTACGAAACGCTGAAAGATTAAAATAATAAATTGATTTCCAATATATTTTACATAAAATACTTACTTACTTATAAATAGGACATAGATTTATAAACCAATAAGTATTCATCAAATAATCTTTACAAGTATCAATCAAACATAATTTTTTAATATTTTGTGCAGAATGAAAATTATCATCAAAATTAATTTAAAAATTATAATTTTAAAATCATAAATTAAAAATAATAATATGCATGTATGCTAACAAGGAAGTTGAAGAGAATATCAAAACAAAATACTAGATTACATTTAATTAAAGCAATGATCAGACAGACCATCGCTCTGTCAGTCAGTATTACTATCAAAATAAATATAAATTTAAAATAAGAGATGATTGATGAGTTAAGAGTGTATTAAATGACAGCATAAATTAACGAGAAATTAAGAAAATTTTTATGATGATGAATTATATTTTAGATCCTACAATTATTTAAAGTTAACTGAAATATAATCACTTATGTGATTGGTTTATATCGTAATAAAAATAATACTAAGAATGGCTATCAAAAAAGAGAAATTTTTAAGTAAACTAATAAATGCTATTACTTAGATATGAGTAATGGAATTATCAATTAATTTATTTTTTAAGTTAACCGCTGCTTCGATAATAGATTAATAATCCAAAGGAATGGAGGCAACTAAGAGGTTAATTGAAGGACTATTTACAGAAAAAGAACAACTTTAAGCTAATATTATTCATGTTAATTTGGATGTTGCATCAAAATTCAAAATGGATTATGGTAAAAATTGATATAATTATAAAAAACAAACAATCAAAAATCCTAATAAAGGAATTAGTAATGCTAGAGAGAGACTAAGAGTACTTGAAGTAAAAGATTAGTTATAAAAAAATAAAAAAAAAGAGACAGAGAAAAAACAATAATAATTTTCCTATTTAGAAATTTACAAACAAAGGTAACAAAAAAGAGTATACAATAAGGAGCAGCCAAAAAAAAAGAGGAAAACATTATAACAAATAAAATGACTAGCTTCTAGGAGAGATTCAAAGGCAAAACTTCAACAATCTCTAAGGAAGGAGTGATTCCTTCTTTGGATAAGCCACCTATCTCTAAGGGATACATCTAGAAAGATCCTTAATTTTAGCAATAAGAGAGACAGTAAGCCACTAGTAACTACTCATAAAAGTCTAGCAACTACGGAGGTTCGTCAAGAGGAAACTAATCAACATCTTCCAACCCTTCTACTTATTCCCCTATGTCTAATCCGTATGTATTATAAGGTAAATTTTAATTGTTAATTTCACTTTGTAAACTTCAAATAGGAAGAGATATTTTATTATTAAGTACGAACAGTTAACTTACCAAAATCTAATTTTTAAAAAAGCCTAATGTTAAAAGATAAAATATAAGCCATTTTTCAAATTTTTGCTTAAATAAATACTTTTTATTAATAAAATAGATTCAAAAAATACTTCTTAATAGGTGAAAGGTTATGGAAATCAGGGAATTGTAATCAAATAGTAATAAAGTAATTCGAACTTTTCAACTAGAAGCGAATAATCTAACAAATCCAAGGTTTCAATCAATTAAAAGGTGTAATAACCATAGTATAATGATCCATATTTTGTAAATAACCCATTTGATTTGGATATGATATCCTTGAACAACGTATCAGGCAATGGAAATTAATAAAAACTACAATAATCGGGGTAAAATAAACTAAATAATACTCCTTCATAGTAGCAGTATATTAGCAGCTAGAATATAGGGAAAAATAGCTATTCTGGACCTAATTCATAAGTGAATAAATCATATGATTTTATCAATAGTTAAGAATCTTAATAGAAAGTACAATTTAACCAGAATTCAGTAAGCAATGGATTAATAGGTGATAACGCATTAGCGGCTTCTAAAACAAAAATCTAGCCAAAAACAAACAAAATATCAGCTTATACTCTTGAAAAGAATACTAAATCTCCTTAGAATACAACAGGTTAGTCTAACATGAGTACTCAAGGGACCGGCTAGAATCCTTATCATAATTACAATCCTTATACTCTTGATTCGATTGAAAACATAAATGTAATAAATTAATTATTTGATGATGAATTAAAATAGTTTTGCCTGCCATATATTTATTAACTTTTTACAAGCATACATACACTCTACCTACACTTTTTTGTTCTTCTAATAGCAAATTATTTAAAAAGCAATATGAATAATTTGATAAACAAAGTAAGCTTAAAAATTATAGAAAGTTTATTAATTTTTAAGAGATTAAGTAGAAAATACATTGATTGATCGATCGATCGCAAAAATCCTTAAATATTTTAAATCCCATAACAGGAAAATAAGTTATTCTGGAAAGTCTTTACTATCGAAAGCATAAAATATCATTACAGTTGAATATTTTTGTAATATTTACCCACTAAATTCTTCTCCTCTTAATTACATAACTTACTTTTAGAATTTTGAGAAAATTAAATCTTTTCTTCTGAATTATTATCTCAATTTTTAAAATTTGTATAACTGAAATTAATGGTATTCTTATTTTATTAATAGTAAAAACCTGGCTAAAAAGGAAAGAATAGCTCATCACCTGATATCAGAAGAAATAACAATAGAGTGTTGCAATAGTCATAGAATAATCTTATTAATTAGGAAGAGGAAGCAAGTATTTATGTTTAGTCATATGTGCCATCATTTGCATAGCATGTATCAACGGATAATACCAAGTAGAGTGAATAGGGAAATAGCAATGGGTTAACAAACTTGAATAATTCAAAGAAGAATACTATCAACGATTATCCTGCTTTGTTATAGTAAAGGGGTGGTTTAGGAGCAAATCTTGGTACCGATGAATGGAACTCTAAAAAAGAAAAGTTTGATAAAATGTAAGAATATAGTGCTTAAGTTAAGTACTTTAATTAGTAACAATAAGTGAATCTTCCTCCATCAAACCAGAGAAGACCTAAAAAAGAAGAAGAAAAGAAGGTATCTTCAAGAGATAAAGCCTTAGAATTTTCAAAGAATATTCCAAAGCCAAAATAAAAAACAGAGCAGAGTGTAACACAGGAGAGTTCAAATAAAAATTAATCTTATAATAATTAATAATATAGTGAATCTAGTCCTACTAGCAATAGCAATACCAACAATAATACAAATACTTTGAAGAGCTATAAAAGTGGCTCAAACGACTATTAAAATCAAGATGAAATAGATTTTGAAGCACTTGAACGTTAGCATTTAGAATATCTAAATAAAATTGAAAGGCTTAATTTGAATTGAAATTCTATTAGATATTTCTGAATAAAGTCTCTCTCTCTCTCTCTTCTCTACTAATAATTTATTATTCTTACTTTAAACATTAACTACTATTAAATTTAAAAAGGAAAGATATCATTTGTAATCTTTTCAATCAACCAAATTAATCAATTATCAAACTAAATTATCATAATTAATTAATTCATTTATGATCTAAATAACTACCTACACTCACTATTTATTACAAATTTAGAGTTAAGCTACCTAACTAATTAACAAACTAAATTCATAAAATAATTTCAAAAGAGGGAAGAGGATAGACAGACAGACAAATAAACAAATAAACGGACAAATAAATAAATATATTAACCAGAACAATTTTATAATATTTTCTGACTTTAATTATAATGTACTTACCTTTCCACTTTTCTAATAATAATTATACAAAAATCATACCTATCTACCTACCAACTAACTAACTTATAAACCAATCAACCAACCTACTTAAATAATTAGAGAAATTTTTTTAAAAAACTACTAATTTGTAAGAATAATAGTAATAAATGAATTATGTTCTAAAACTTAAATAAGAAATGATCTTTTGAATATTTATACTTCTTATCAACCTAGTATTTATCTTTAATTTCTCTTTATTTTTATTCATTTTTAATTAATCCATAAGTATAGTATTTCAATTATTTTAAAAATTAAGATTAATTATTGTTTTAAAAAATCAAACTTAGTAAATAATGTTTTGTAAATTATAGTTAATAATTATTAAAATAATTATAATTTCTTATTAATAGATTTATGTTTTCTTGGCATGTAAAAATAAATAGAAGTTTATCTTTTACTGAATAAAAATAAAAAATAATTTTATTTTATTGGTGATACATACTCATATTTTAAAATATTACTTTGATTTTAATAAATATTAATTACTTCAATTCATGGTTGATTTTATGAGAAATATTTTCTCTTTCAAGTAATAATATTTTTATGGGATAGTGTTTATAAAAAGAAAATACCATGTAAACTTTTAGAAAAATAATGATTTTAGAACAATAAGTAATAAACAAACAAATAAACAAATATATGACAGTTCAAGTTATTTAAGTAAACCATTTTCAATTAATAGGTATTAATTATTATAATAATTTTAGGGCTTTTTAGCTATCCAATATCTTCCCACTATTTCTTAATTTTTATGATAATTCAGATAGCTTTTATAAGTAGTCCGATTTATTCTGTTTAAAGTAAATATAGTCTCTTTATGAAAGTTCTCTTAATCCTAGTAAATCATTTACTTCTGAACGATGAAGATAATACTCTAGTTTATCTTGATTTATTTCTAATGCTTTATTAAAGCATGCAGAAGCCTCAAGATGCTCGCCAATTTTAAGAAGGCATTAGCCTAACAAGCAAAGAGCTTCATCATCATCTTTCTAAAAAAATATATTATTTTATAAAATTAATAGCAATTTATCTAATCTTACTTTAAATAAGAGATATTTCTTGAGGTAAAATGCAGAGTCTTGGTATTTTAATTAAATGAAGAATGTTTCAGCAAGGGATTTGTAGACAAAAGGAGTATAGTTTTCTTATTTCATGCATTTTTGCAAGAGAATTTCTGATTCTTTGTATTTTCCTATGATTGAATTAGAAAAGGAGTAAGATTGGTGAAATAAGAAAAGTGTAAGTAAGACTCGCTGATGTAAATAAATTGATAATTAGTTACTTATTAAAGGAACATTTTTACTTTTAAAATATTTAAAATATATCATCAAAATTAGAAATTAGAGAAATTGATGATTATATATTATAAAAATGATAAGAAGAGTTAAAAAACATTTAATTAAAAATAGAGAAAATGAGTAAGCGAGCAAATAACAAAGTAAGAAAGTGAAATATTTTATTAAAACTTAAAATCAAATGAATTTATTCTAATAGAAAATTGCTAAGTACCTATGATTCTTTTAGTATCTCCCAACAAATATAGACAATCTGAATGGAAAGGAATTTTTAAAATAAGATTCTCTAGAAGAGTTTCTGCTTCTTTTAAACAATTCTAAGAAATAAGATATTTTGCTTGAATAATTAATTTAGAGTAATCTTATTCATAATCTTCGTCAATTATTGAGTCACTGTTATCTTTTTAATGATTTGATAAGTTATACCCATTCTTAAATGATTCATTCTTTATCTTATTAGACAATGGAATTAGTTTCACTGTTGTTGATGATTATTATTAAGCAACTGATTTATTACTTAGTTAATTTTAAATGTTACTCTTACTTCTAAAAGATATTCTTTCTCTTTCTTCCTTTTTACTAAGTTAGGAGGAGTTGAGATTACTTCTATAGCTTTAACTTAAAGGCAATGACTATAAATTATAATTTGCATTAAAATCTTATTTAATTTATCTTGGATCTGCTCTAGATGCATAAAAGCTTTAAGAATAATCCTACTATTATTATATTCTATCCTATCCTTAGATTAATCCTCCTTGATACCCTAAATAAGAATCCAGTTTATTCAATTTATTTTCTTATTAAAATCCTACTTAGGCATTAGATTGATGATCAATATAATACCTTTTTTGTGATTCTTAAATTTTATAATCAAGAAGGCTTATTTTATATTCATCTTATTTTTATCTTAATTCATTTATGCTGTTTTCCCTTTACTTTTATTTAATATGTTTTAATTCATTTTCCTTCTACTTCATGTAATTTATTTCAGCCATTCTTTCAATAGCAAGAACTCGTGGATCTATCTAATCTCTATTATCATCAAATCTAAGTGACTTCTCTCTTTTAGAATAGTTTAAAAGGATGCAACAAATGTATATTTATTCCCTTTTAGTATATATCCCCAGCGAGAATATACTATAAGTATTTGAAAGGAAAGTAAAAATACTTACTTTAAAGAGAGATCATTAATATAGCCCTCCTTGACAGAAGTTGCATTCTTTTGAAAGATAAGTAAAAATGAATTAAAATCAGATCATAATGGCCATAGTTTTAGAAATACAATGTGAGACTAAGTATATATTTTGAAGAAACACAGAATATAAAAGAATAATTTACTTATTAATACTTTTATAGTAAAAATTGGGCATTGTAATCCATAGGAGATTAAAGATCTTCGCTGTATAATTATAGAGTAAACAAATAAAAAGATTAGTAAAGTATTTTAACTAGACTATATAAAATCCAACCCAAAAATTAATTGCTTATTGAATTAATAAATTTTGATCAATCAATCAATCAATCACTCTGCTGGGAATAATTTATCTTATTAAAATTATAAGATTTTGATATTAATTATCAATATTTCTTGAATTTGGTTCTAGAAAATTTAGTAAAATTGAATAAATGATTGATAGCCAGCAAGCATATGCTGGAAAGAGTGAAGAGCATAGATTTTTATCAATTTTTATTAAATGTGTAATTTTATTAACACGCTCAATCTCAGTATTAGAACGAATAGTTAGTTGATGCAAACAAAAGCTAAATTTCTAAAATCGAAAAATAAAGTTGATTCTAATATATAAATTTATTTGATAAAAATAGCTGTTATTTATCCATTAAGAGTGTATCTATCAGTAAATAACACTGAGATCGAAAAGAGGACTAACTCCCTCTTTTATCTTAAATCAAATTTAATTATCATAATGAAAGGGCACATTTAACTCATGAAGGTAAACAAACTTTTCAAAAATGTAGCAAAATACTAAGGAGGGAAAGAGTGTAAGGGTGATTTTTTAGTACTGGTTTTAAATCAAGAAAGTAAAGATTTTGGGTTAAATAGTATCTGAGACTCAAAATTTTAAGGTTAAAGAAGAGGCAAAATTTTTAATACTTATCATTATTATTTACAGATGGGGAAATTAGAAAAAAATAAAATTAGTAATTTGTCTTATTTTTATTATTTTACATGTAAGTAACTTGGTACTTTTCCTACCTTTTCTGTCCATAAAATATCAAGGAAAAAGAAAAGAAATAAATGGAAGACTAGGAAGATAAATAAATAAATCATATTTACTATTTTTTATTTGTTTTTGATTAATGATTTTTGTGTTTTTCCTGATGCCTTTGATTTGATTGATAGATGATGTATTTGGAAAGAATATCCTTGCCTTGTCTTGTTCGTTTATTATCAATAATAAATAATGTAAAAAATAATTTGATGGTTTGATCAATTTAAAGATTAAATAAATCATAATTTAGATATAATTAATTATTAGATATTACAATAAATAAATCAAATAAATAAATAGTAGAAAGCTTTCTAGCAAAACCAACAAAAACAAACAAACAAACCAACATAAATTAAAATGGATTCCCTCGATGATAACCAACCCAGACAATTGTTCTCCGACTAGCAAGGAAACTACGAACAAGATACCTTCCAAGTACACACAAATCCTCTCTTACCTTCATTATTATTTAGATTATTTGCCCCTTAGTGTCTAATTTTATGACACTTCAGACAAACACATATTTTTCTGTGGTTACTTACACTCAACTAGAGTTCATTATAAAAATTTAAAAATAAAGTATTCTTCTCAGTATTATTGAGAAAAAGGCTAGAATTACTCATGCCTATCTCATTAAGATAACATTATATCATTTTAAAGAAGGCTATGATTTACAGTCCAAGTTCCTATAACCCAATTAAGCTAAAAACTATGCTAAAAAATGATTCTAACTTTTCCAGAATTAAATAATTGATGTGGATGAATGAGTGATAAACTCTTAAATTAGAATGAAAAGTTTAATAAAATATAAAATAATCTACTTAATAGAATATCTACTTTTGAATACGATCAAATAATTTATTATATGAAATTAACTTATAACTAAATATTATTCTTCTATAAAATTAGATTACTGCACACGTTGCTGACCCAAATGTTAAGAAGGAAGGTGTTTCTCAACACGTCGTTTACACTGTTAAGGGTGAAGACAAGGTACATAATTCTACATATAATTTAGCAAGAGATATCCAAAAATTGATAGTTTTGACATAAAAATATTATGAAGATCTATCAAAATTTATAGCTTTTCTTACTTACTTACTAATATTCTTAAAATATTATAATAGTTGGGCACTTTCGAAGTTCTTAGAAGATTCAGCGATTTCGATAGCTTAAAAACTTTCCTCTAAAAGAGATGGCCTTCTTGTTACATCCCTCCCATCCCCGATAAAAAATCTGTTGGTAATATGGACCAAAAGTTTATTGAAGATCGTAGATCTCTCTTGGAAGGATTTGTATAGAAAATTACCTAATTAAAGCACCTCTGGTACTCTGAAGAATTCTAACTTTTCATTAGGTAAAGATATGATCTCAATTTTTTTAATATATCCTACAAAAAGCATTTGATAAGATCTCTTAGTTCCCCATAAATAATAAATTATAAAAGAATTAGAGAATAGCTATAGGTTTAAAATATGATAAAAGCTGATGCATAAAGGATATTTAAGAAATTTGAAATTAGCATGATGTAATTAATAAATCAATCTATTATTAAATAAATAGAGGTACTCAAAATGACGTCGAAAAGGCTTTAAGCAAGTTACCCAACCAAACCAATTAAGATTTAATCCAAAAGTACTCTAGCTCTTTCATGTACTTGAGTGGTAAAGAAATCAATCCCTCTATTGAAGGAAAGATTGAATCATTCACTCAATACTTGAAGAGAATCGGTACCTTACTTGGTAACTACAAGGAATTCACCAGAAAGACCATGGAATTAAGAGAAGGTGATAACAAGCAATATGAACTTTTCCTTTCCTACCTCCTCCCTGAATATGAAAAGAACTGTTTCACTGAGTACATCGGTGCTGCTAATGATGGAAAGCTTATCTTCGCTTAATCCACTGATCAAAAGCTTTCTCAACTCCTCTCTTAAATCAAGGAATTCGTTAGCAAGGATGAATTAAACTCCCTTTACCAATTAATCAGATAAGAATGTAAAGAAATTAAGGCCTTCACTGAATGTATGGATTCTAGAAGATCATTCAAAGATCAAAAGGAAACCTTAAACAAAAAACACAGAGAATTAAAGGGTGATGAAAGCAAGATTATTTCTGGTAAGTCCTCTTTCAAAAGTATGTTCTCCAAGAAGACTAAGGAAGAAAGTGCATAAGAAATTAAACAATAAATCGAAGCCACTGAATAAGATATTTCTAGAGTTAGTGAAATCTATGATATTATGACTGTTGTTCTCGGATATGTTGAAATAGATAGATTCAAAGTACTTATTTTTATTAAATTCAATTCAATTTCCTATTGAACAGAAATTATTAGATGATAAATCAAATATTTAATATATTTTTCCTAATAATTAATTAGCTTGAAAAAGAATCTCTTTACTTCTCCACTGTTAAGAAGTTAGCTAAATACGAAGTTGAATTCTCTAAGTTGGTAAATAATCATATTTTTATTCTTCAATCAAACAAACAATCAATCAATCA
Source organism: Tetrahymena borealis (assembly GCA_000260095.1). NCBI lineage: Eukaryota > Ciliophora > Oligohymenophorea > Hymenostomatida > Tetrahymenidae > Tetrahymena > Tetrahymena borealis. Next base: position 265,593 of record JH651260.1, on the reverse strand, counting down.
ATCAATCAATAAACTTCTACCTACGTAAAAAATTATTTATCATTCTAATCTTTATTTCTTTCTAATAGAAAACTGAATTCTGGTCATATATCTTAGAAAACCACAACTTAAGCAGCCTCTGAGAAAAACTCAATATTTATTCCCCTTCAATTTATTTTTGTCTAATTTAACCATTTCATATCTTTTCTAATAATTATATTATTACAAAAAATAATATTGTCAACGAAATCCTAATTATTATGTTGCATTATATGTCTCTATTTGAGTTCCAAAGTATAATCTTCTCAAAGCAATTATTTATCCTTCCTCTCTTCCTCTCTTTAAATACTGGCAGATATTTTATAATTTATAAGATTATTTTTTATTAATTCTAATCTCATTAATTTCAGATCCCTCCTAATTTATATTTATGTTACTATTATTATTTTTCCAAAGAAATATCTTGGAATAGAGGGATGATCTTAAATTAGAGAGAAAATAACTAAAAACTGTTAAATTATTATTTTAGAGTAAATAACTTATAGAAGAAAAATGAATAAAGATAAAAATGAGGTAATCCACAAAAGTAAATGATATTCTATTTTGATTAATTCTTGAAGAAAATTTACAGATTTAATTTTTTTTATGTATTAAATATCTCTAATTTGTTGGAAATAATGAATAAATGGATTAGAGAAATAGTATTAATTAAAAAAAATAAAGGATTGAAAAAAATTATTATTTTTCAATTACAAACCCTTTTATTACTATGTTATTGTTTGTAGTAAACTATATTATGATGCATTTAATTTGAGTTGCGGGAAATATTGAAGGAATTCAAAAAAAAAAGAAAATTCCACTTTGATTAAGTTTTTAGATGAATTAATATATTTATAGAGTATCTATTTTTAAGATTAAGAAAAGTAATCAACAAAACCAATAAATTAATTAAACAAGTAAATAATTAATTAAAAAAAGCTAGAAAAATGTCAGAAGAGAATATAGAAAAGTTTATTTTTTACTGCTAGCAATATAGATATGAAGAAAATGAGTATATTTCTTCTATGTTCCTTGAGAGATCCTTTAAGTATGTAGAAATCGAATATATAGATTCTTTTACAAAGAAACCAATTCAAAGCTTTCCAATCTATTCTTCATTATGTTTAGATAAAAAGACTGCATCTATTTGTATATTTGATGCTTCTACTATCTTTTCTCTACTCTTCTAAACTAAAAGTGACTAAAATGAATTTGAAAACCTTTTAAACTCTTAAGTAATTTAGTGTCCATGCTGTAAAGAAGAAATCTCATTCAATTTTTTAGTTTATGATAATTTTCTAGCCTCACTTCATTAATATATCAAGAATATGAAATTGAAGTAACTATTATCTATTTTATTCATATAAATTGATTATTTTTCATTAAATAGGGATGGGGTTATTGCTAAGCTAAAATTAGAAAGAGTTCGCAAATCAAATACTATAAAATACAGTCTATCTTATCCTATTTAAAATAATTTCTCAGGAGAAGTTACTATTTAAGAAAAGATAAATATTTTCTCTATAGATTAATATTAGAGAATGCAATAGGAACTAGAAAAAGAAATCTTAGATTTATAAAATAAAAAGAATGAAGGATAGTAAAATTAGGGAGGCCTTGAACAAGAGATTAGGATGAAATAAACTGTTTAAAATATTATTGCTGAAGAACACAATAGAAAATCTGATCAACCTTCTACTTATCTAGATGAACAATAGCCTTTTAGAATATTAAAAGTCGGGGGTATAGATGGAACAGATTTTAAATCAATTGAGAATAGAAAGATCTACACTTTTAAAGAGAATCAGCTATTAATTGGCTAACCCTCTAATTAATTTGAAAAAAGATTCTAAATTTATAATCTATTTATTAAGAAAAATAATAAAATAAGTAAACATCTATTTCTCTTATTATTATTATTAGATATTAATTTATAGAAATCATAAATGTTTAATAATAATACTTTTATTTAACTTATATAGTTAGTTTTAATATCAATATTGAGGAATTTAAAGGATTTAAAAGTATTTTAGTCTACGACAGTATAATTGTAATAGTAACAGCAAGGAAGATTTATTAAATTTAGTTAATCAATGGGCAAAATTAAGATAATATAGAAAATCAACTGCTTGTTGAGGAATTATATACGATCAATAGGGAAGTATAAGATGAATAAGTAGTACCTCAAATGTGTTTTAATAGGGGAAATTTGTTTTTGATGGAGTATAGCGAATAATAAGAAAAATTAATTCTGAAAATCATAGAAGATCTATTTGTTTATCCTGAAGAGAGAATACTTGCTTAGCCTTAAGTTTATTTAGAAGTTAGTTAAGTAAGTAATAAAGAAAAAGTACTACTTTTGAGTGATGATTTTACTGGAAACATTATGTTACTAACCCTGGATTAATATTTTGTTTATGATTTATTAAATGATAAATGGGAAGAAACAGATTTAGAATTATAGAGTAATAAGATAGATTTTAAACCAAAGTTCAACTACTATGATTATTAATAAAATAAAGAATTTGATAGTGGGTAGAAATAAGTTAATTACTTTGATGACAGCGAAGAAGAGGAAGAGGAATAAAAAAATATGGGAATGGATTATGATTCTGATGAGGAAGATGAAGAACTTGATCATGAGGATATGTTAGAAAGAATTTTTGAAAACTCTCATGAAATCTTTGGGATCAATACAAAAAGCAAAGTATTCCACCTTTGTAACATCAAGAAAGGTTATATTACTCAATTGAATTTAAATAAACAAAAAATAAAACAAACTGAATGCGTTCTAAATGAAAATATAAGTTCCGAAAATACAATTTATAAAGATAAAGCATTTTTCTACGCAATCAAGGTTTAGGAAATTGAAAAAATATAATATAATTTATCAAATGAATAAGACGATTAGTATGATGACATCGATTTAACTGAAGCTAAATTTAATGAATACCTAACTTTAAAAAGTATTCCATCAGATTTGGGAAATAGAGGTTAGGAAAATACTTTTTACAATAAAGCTACTTTTTGTAAAGATTATGCAATTTTCTCAACTTCAACTTTTGTATGAATAAATAAATAATTCTAACTATATATAACCTATAATAATGTAAATATTCTCTCTGTCTGTAATATATTCAACTATCTCTAAACCAATTTTATTCATACATAATTGTGTAGTTACAAAGCCTATTTAAGTTATTTCTACGAATTAAAATAATTATTGAATTATTGTGATCATAGAATCATACTAAAAATTCTTAAAAATTATAAAACAGTGAATAGAAAATAGATATTTTCTTTCTTACCAAATTAAAAATTTAAATGAATATGATGAGAGAAATAGCCAATTTTCTTTAGATAAAATCTAAAAAATATCTGCTAATTATTGAAATTACCTCAATTTGCCTAAAAAGCTCCCTAATTTAATGAAAGATTATTAGGTATTCCTATCACTAAAATATTGTAAGAATGATTTAAATATTTTTTAAGTTTTTGTAGGTTAAATGATTTAATATTTAGAGAAGATGTTAGTAAAGTAAGTAAATAAATAAGATGTTAGTTAGTTGAACTAATTAAATTATTTTTAAAAGATACCAATTTAGATATACATAAATATACATTGATTATAAATAAGATAAAAGATTAAAAAACTTATAGCAGTCTAGAACACTTAAGACAAAAATAAATATTTTTATAAACTTTTAGATTGTAGAAGAAATTAACAAATACTTCTCACTCTAATTCGACAATTAATTTACCAGCATGAACGAATTCACCATCTTTGTACTTGACAGATTTAACAACACCATCTTGCTTAGCCTTAATAACATGCTATTTTTAATTTAAAAACAAAATTATTTTACTGAGTTTTATATTTGTATTTTAAATTTTACTTCCATCTTCATAGCTTCAAGGATAACAATAGGTTAGCCAGCACTAACTTTATCACCTTATTTAACAGTGACCTTAACAAGAGTGCAGGGCATAGGAGATTTAATAATTTTAGGATCAGAGTTATCAATAACTGTGGCTGATCTATTTTCAACTAAGTTATTTTCAAAAGTGAAGTGGAGAGCATCACCAAATTCATTGAAGACAACACATTCTTCTCCTCTGATAAGGAACTATAGTGAAAAATTAATTTGTTTATATATTAATTAATAATAGAAATAAATCAATCAATCAATTTTATACCTCAGTGTTGACGGTATTTTCAGTTGAAGTAATCTTAATCTTAGAGTCAGAGTTGAGAGTGTAAGCAACCTTTTCGAATTTCTTGATAACGTGGTGGTTAGAAGGGTTCTTGATTGTTATGTTCATGAAGCCATTACCAATATGTTCAACTTAAACTTCATACTTTTTTAAATTTAATATTTTAATGTTATAAAATTAATTTAATAAATCAAATTTACCTTTAATTCAGCACTAATAAAAGCAGCAGAAGCTTTAATAATGAAGTTTTAATGATTGTGGTGGTTTAATCTAAAGTTTTTAAGAGTGGGATGGAGGGAGACATTCTTTAAATCTTAAGCAACCTTGCTGACGACAGCACTCATAATATATTCATTTTCAATTTTAGTAACCTTTAAAATTTATTAATTTAATTATTATTTTTAAATTAAACTAATTGTTTACTTATTGGAGGAGTTCCTTTTTATGTCTTTCAATGAAACCGGTATCGTATTCTCCTTAGATGAATTCAGGGTTTTAACTACAGGTTCTCAAGAATCTTAAGTTAGTGGGTAAACCAACAACCTTATAGTCATCTAGTTTTTAAAATGGATATTTATGCTTTATCTCCTCAATATCAATTAAATTAATTTACTTAAAGCCTTGTTAAGAGTACCAATAGCAGCAGATCTATCCTTACCCCAGACAACGAGCTTAGCAATCATAGGATCGTAGAAGATAGAGATATCATCACCTTCTCTGACACCACTTTCTAATCTAACAATACCTTACTCTTCCTTAGGTTCTCTGAAGAATTCGAGGTTACCATTACCAGGAAGGAAATTGTTGTAAGGATCTTCAGAGTAGATTCTAGCTTCGATAGAGTGACCATTAATCTTCAATTCCTTTTGAGTCTTAGGTAACTTTTCACCTTGAGCAACTCTCAATTACCATTCGACGAAATCTTCACCAGTAATCATTTCAGAGATAGGATGTTCGACTTGTAATCTGGTGTTCATTTCCATGAAGAAATATTCTTTTGATATTAAATCGAAGATGAATTCAACGGTACCAGCATTGTAATAGCCGACAGCCTTAGCAGCATCGACAGCACTTTGACCTATTTTATTTTTTAAATTTTAATTAATTAATTCATTCATTCAAATTTTTTTAGTAATTCTTTAATTTAATTTTAAAAATTTTGAATTATCTACCAATGCTACTTCTAAGATCCCAATTAATGTTGGAAGGAGCTTCTTCAATAACTTTTTGATGTCTTCTTTGGATAGAGCAATCTCTTTCAAATAAGTGAACATAGTTACCGTGGTGATCACCAAAAACCTTAATTTTTAAATTATTTTAGTTCATTCACACTTTTTTATCAAACCTATTAATTTAATCTACTTAAACTTCAATGTGTCTGGGCTTTTGGATGTACTTTTCAATTAAGACTCTGTCATCCTTGAAAGATTTCAATGATTCTCTCTTAGCACTTTCTAAGGCTTCGAAGAATTCACTTTCCTTGGTGACAATACGCATACCTTTACCACCACCACCTAAAACGGCTTTAATTAAAACAGGGAAACCTATTTTACGAGCTTACTCGAAGAGGCTATAATTTTAATTAGAAAAAATAAATTACTCGTTCTTTGAAATAATTTTTGCTATGTTAAATATAATATTATTACAAGTCCTTATCTTGATTTTCTCCATGATAACCAGGAACAACGGGAACCTATTAATTGAATTAGCGAATAATAAATTAATTTGGGTGTTCAAAGAGTTAAATAATTTAAATTAGGTACCTTAGCATTAGTCATAATATTCTTAGATTCACTCTTTGAGCCCATCTTTCTGATAGCATCAGTAGGGGGACCAACGAAAGTCTTATTTATAAAATTTAGAATAATCAATTTAGATTAGTTAGTAAGATAAACTTGATTGATATTTTGTTAATGAAATCATTGCAAATCTATTCGAAAAAATAGTGTTTATTCCTAAAATCTATCCATAAGCTTAATATTATTACGATTTTGTTAGTATTGCATTCGTCAGCAAAGTCTGCATTTTCAGATAAGAAACCAAAACCAGGGTGAATAGCAGAACAGTTGGAGTCTTGAGCGATTTCAATGATCTTTGAAGAATTTAAATAACTTTGAACTATATAAATTAAAGAAAATTCTTGAGATTATTGCTTTAATAATTTTTTAATTCATTTTAAAAGAAGTAGAGGTCATTTTGAATTCTCTCTCTATAGTAGTTATTTTTAAAAAACATTAAGAATCAATTATATTACGAGAAGGAGCAGGACCAACTCTGTAAGCTTGATCAGCCATGCTTACGAATTTGCTGTCTCTATCGATATCTGAGTAGACAGCAACAGTTTTAATACCCATCCTATTTTAATTAAAAGAATAGTTTATGAAAAGTAGGCATTTTTGGTAAATATTTTCAGCATTATTTAATTCTCGTTAGTTTATGATAGAATAATAAGGAACATGCTAATTATATCTATCTGCTTTTCCTTAAATTTGCTGAGTTCACGCTAATAAATGTGCTATTATTATTGCTATTATGTTAGGAATTCATTACTTCTTGGCGGTACGGATAACACGGCAAGCAATTTCACCTCTATTGGCAATGAGCAATTTGTTAATCATTTTGAGTATAGTTAAGTACTTGTTTTCTTTTTTGTTGCTGATTTTTTGTTAGATTTTGTATCCTTTTTGAAGATATATATTAGTGTGAGTTGAATCGTAATTAAATATATATCGTATTTATTTTTTTATTTTATGTATTTATTTCCTGAAAAAATTCTGAATTTTTCTTTTTATCATTATTATTCTCCCTATTAGATTCTTAACTAAATGCGAAAGAAGGGTTAAATAATATGTAGGAAATATCCTTCTTCTATGTCCTTAATCGAAGGTATGTATGTATCAAGCCAATTAATTCCAACTCAGTCAGCAATTTCTTTTTCCTAACAATTAGATTGTAAATATAAAGTTGTAACACTTAAATAAATTTCTTTAATTAAAAATCTTAATATGCATGCACTTTATATTCTTATAAAATATATATAATTGTAGGTTCATTATAATCCCAATATTATTCAACTTTCTCTGTTAAAGAAGATATTTATTTTATTTCTTTTAAGAATTTGTTTGTAATCAGTCTTTAAAGTTTTATTTCGAATTTATTTACTATATCTTTCTTGTAACCATACCCATAATACTTTTTATAAATTTATTTAAATATATTTGTTACTCCCTTTTAGAGCTAATCCTCCTGATTAAATTGATTTATTATGACTCATTTTACAAATAAATTACTTATTCGAATAATAAAGCATTTAAATGGTAATGTTGTGATATGTTAGCTTTAATTTTAAATAAATTTAATTAATTTAAAATAGTTTTTTGATCAAGAATTCTATTTAAAATTAAATTTAAACTTAGCCTTTTTAATAAATATTGTATGAATAATAAATGTAAATATATAAAAGTAACAAATATTTTTGGATAGATATTAATGAATTCTGTTTCAAAATTATCATAATTCAATAGATAAGTAAAAATTGAATAATCTTAAATTCACCAAAAATAAATCTTCAAAGAAACGAAATCAATATTAAATAAGAAAACCAATGATATAATTTTTTAAAGGACTAAAATGAATATATCTATCTATCAATTAATTAAGTGTTTTAAATTAAACAATAGTGGAATCATTTCAATCATTGCTAGCTATCTTGCTAGTTTTTTCTTCTAATTTGAAGTAAAATTAATCATTTTTATCCATTTAAAATGTTATTATTTATATATTGATGTATGTATGTATGTATGTATTTGTTTGTTATTATTAGGATGTTATTCAAAATATTTGATAATGAATGTATTTACATATAATATGAATCCATAAAAACTTAAATTTAGTTTCAATTTAATTATGAAAGAGTCTATTCGAAAAGGGCAGCACTTTTTAATTCTCCTGATTTTAATAATAATTCTATTCTGTTGATTTCTTCGGCAGTGGAAGCATTTTCGATGAGTTGCTATTAAAAAATAATAATTAAATTAATAACTAAATTAAAAGGAAATTTACTCTTATTTTTTCTTTCTTATCTTTAAATAATTTTGCATCCTCTTCTTCCATTTTTTGCTTTTCACTATTAAAGTCAAACTTAGCAAGAGCTTATTCTCTTTCCTTTTATGAAACCTTTTGGAAATCAAGTATTCTCAAAGTAGGGATTCTAGAAATGACATAAAGTCTATAATCAGGTGCCTATTGAATTAAGAAGAAATATTATAGATTATTTTGTCTAGAGTAATACTAGTATTTATCCCTATCATTCATTCATTCATTAAAGTTTGCATCAAATTATAATAAATATTGTAGTTTAATCTATATACAGTTAAAATAACTAAATTCAGCTCAAATTTTGGATTTTCAAGCTAGATTTTAAAGTATATTTAACAAAAGTGGAAATGGAATGAAAATATCAGTTTCATTTTAATGCTTAGAAGTATTTATTAAAACATTCAACTTCTTTTGTCTTAAAAATTAATTTGATAAATTAATCTCAAATTATTGAATAAAAAAATTAAATATTTCTATTAGCTGACAATTTTAAAAATACTTTACTTAAGCTATTATAAAAAATATCAACTACAGTTAAAACTCAAAAAGGTAATTTCGATTTGAATTTACTCTCTTAGAATTAATAATATTTAGCTATTTAGTTAAGTTTTCTAGTTTAAGGGAATTAAATGAATGAATCCTTGTTTTTATAATGTATAAAATGTAAATTTTACTTGTGTAACTACATTATTGTAGAGGACAAGTCTTTTAAGGTTCTTGCAATTATATAAATGGTCGATTTCCTTCAAATCTGCAATTCTATTATTCATGATTGAAAGATTCTCGAGTGATGGAAGTGAATCTCCGAGGTTAGAGATCTTAGTAATCTTATTATTATTTAAAATCAATGTCTTTAATCTAATTATTTTAATTTAAAAACATTGGTTAATATTATTTTCGATTCTGTTATTTCCACATTTTTAATTATTAGGTTTATTTAAGATGACTCATATTCTATCTAAAAGAATCCTATGACACAGTACAATATAAATAATAAATGCAAAATCATAAATAACATATAATTTACCTTTAGAGGATAGAAAAGTTTCCTAGCTTTTTAATTTCATTATCACTCAAATCAATGCAATCAAAGAAATCCTTTTTATTGAGTAAAAACATTCTTTTAGCTTTAAACTATCATTGTAAATTCAATCTGAATTATTACCAAAGTTGCACCCAAATTTTCGATAACATAGATTTTCATTCCTTTATAATAGAAAAATTTTATTGAATATTTAAGTTCCATGAAACTGTAATTTGTTTGACATCTTCAAGTGAAAATGAAAGGTAATTTTACAATTGAAATTTTCAAATTTAAGATTACCAATCATCTTATTCTAAAAATATTGATGATATCAAATTCAAATCGCAAATTTAAAGAATTAATGCAAACCTTTTAAATCTAATTGTCTTTCCTTCAAAGGATTAATAGTTTGAGAAGCGTTTTGAATTAATTCTGCAGTAATTTTACTCATGTTTGCTAAATCTATTATATTTGTTTGTTTGTTTGTGCCTTTTATTACTTTAATTACAATATATATATATATTTACTTTGAGAGAATGTGATTGAATCTTTGAAAGTTTATTAGATATCTTTTTTATTTATAGATATAGTAATTTATTCAATCCCAATTAATCATCACTTCAGCCAAACGATTATATAGACAATATTATTTTAAATTATTAAGCTTTACTTATTTAATCCTATTACCGCTAACAATCATAATATATATTTATTTAACCATTTAAAATTTCTAAATAAATAAAATAGATTTCCTCTAACAATTGACATAATAAATAGAAAATTAAATATTTTTATTATTATTAAAATGTATTTTAAATGGTTGATTTCTTCTTAAGGATGATTTTTTCTCTACTTAATATTAATAAAGATTTTAAAATAACAGATTTTGAGCAGGGAGAGAGAGAGAGAGTATATATATATGAAATAGATAATTTTAAAGTATAAAATTTATTAACTTTTTAAAAAGTGGACATAAATTTAGAATTAATTATAATATTAATCATACATACATAATAAGTAAATTATTAAGTAGTTTATCATTGATTAGATGAGAAGAATAATAGAATTAGCGTTAATGAGCGTTAAATTAGCAAAAATAATTTTTATTAGTTGAAAATTGATAAACATTTTAAATAAATATGAACTAGGCGGTTGAAAGATATTTAATATTTAATTTATTTAATTATATTTAGTGAATTAAATTAGATTGATTTGGTCATATGTGTATATATGTGTAAGTTCTAATTATATAAATGTATCTATCTGAATGAATATATATAATTTATCTATAGTTCATGAAATAGTAAGTAAAGCCAAAGCTAAAGCCAAGCCAAGCCAACCTCCATCATCAATAACTTTTATACTCCATCTATCAACAATAAGTTATATACTTTTAAATTAATTATTTATTATTCAACTGTTGACTGCTGTAGTATTCAAAGTTCTATGATAGATAAATAGGTAGGTAGGTAGTTAGCTAGCTAGCTATATATTGGAATGTTTCGATTATAGTAGTTGTTATATACTGGTTATTATTATACAGTTCAACTTTATAGAGTTATAAGATTTTGATAAGAAGTTGGAAAGTGTGTGTATTTAAAAATTACAAGAAAAATTGTGTCAGAATTGTTATTGAACGCCTCAAATTTCATAATGAAATTTAAATTACGGCCTCAATATTATTCACTTAACACTGTTCATTATTATTAGATTTCATTGATAATTTATTATCTGCCTTGAACTTAAATTGTTGCGGATTAAGATCTATTGTTTTGGATTTCCAATGAGCAAGAAGATCCTTCCTTAGAGTTATTGGTGCAGATTTTCTTGGAAGGCTTGCCACCTTCAATTTCACTTAGGTCGTGATTGCTAGGTTCATCTTCTTCCTTAAGTTAGTAAGAAATAATCTTACTGATAGGTTGGAAGATTTCTTAGACATTAGTATAATTAGATCCCTAAGAAACCATTTCTGTAAGTAACTTTCTCAAGATGGTATTTTCACTTTCTAATTCTTAAATCTATTATTATAAATATATTTAATTAGTACATTAATATTTCAATTTATAATGAAATAAATGTTTACTCTCTTTTCAAGTAAATCTTGCTTTTCAAGAAGAGGACCGATTTATTGAAGAGCCTCTCTTTTCTTCTTTTAAGATTCTTTGGCAGAATTTCTGTTTCTTCTGATACTATTATAATTAAAGATAATTTATTTAGAATTAGGAGTTGAGGAAATAAATAGAATTACCATTGGCATTTTTTGCAGTCACACTTTTCATCGCCATTAAAGACACACTTGTTGAGGAGCTTATCAATAGTCTTAAGGTAATAATTGGAAGATTCGTTATTGCCTTGACTGGCTTGGTTAGCACCAGTTTGGGTTTCTTAGTTGAAGTTAACATTCTTGAGGAAGAATTGGATGAATTCTTCTTAGTGAACTAAATCAAGCTCAATACGGATGATTTCAAGAAGAGTGAAGATGATTTTGGAGTTAGTGTTAGAGTGGATGGAGTTAATTTTGTTTAAGAAGCTGTGCTTTTCAATTCCCTCATTCTATTCGAAGATATCATTGCATAAATTGCCCAAGAAATTCTTGAGGTTTGTTTACTTGAAATCTCCCATTAACTTTAAGTAACTTTGGAGGAGTTCATCTTCACGGAAGTTCAATTTTTGGCGAGAAGAACGCTTGATAAAGCTAACAATAGTGTTTTATTTTTCGAAGTAACCTACAAGTAAGTTGATTGAGGCATCGAATTAGTCGTGGAAGCTTTGACGATTGATCTTGAAGATTTAACCACCAAATTATTGGAAGCATAGATTTCCATAAATTTCATTACTCTTTTGTAAGGCAAGAGAACGTCTCTATGCTTCAGCAGCCTTATTGGATTAGCCCTCATTAGAGTTGTTACTGGAAGATTGGAGCATTTGGTAGAAGGTGTTAAGACTTCCAAGAGTGATGATATTTTACTTATCAGCAAAGAAGGAGAAGATCATTTCAGCAACTTCTTACTTGAAGATTAACATTTAAGATAATTCCTTGTAGTAATTGTCTTACACCTTATCATCATATTGGAAAAACTTCTTGTTAATAACTTGGGTGGCTAATTTCCAAACGCTTTCCTTTAAGATAATCTTCATGGGGTTTTCAATCAATTCATTGATGATGCTGATATCGCCTTATTCCATAGTTCCTATTTGATTATAAAAGAAAAGATTATATTATTCATCTAGCTTACATTTTTACACTAATTAAAAATTTTGAATTAAATTAAAAAGTAATCTATCTTTCTATCTATCTTTCCCATCTAATCTTCAAAAATATTAAAAATATTGAAGTATATTTTAATTTCCCTTATTAATTATCCTATTTCACACAAATTTTGAGTTCCATTTCAATGTTTATTCCTAATTAAATCTTAAGTATTTTGCAAATCTTGTTCTGATTAATTCTATTACTCGTATGTAAGGATTGCCACTTCTAAACCTTCTTAAGTATTCTAATTAAAGGCTATTGGTTGGCTCAAATAAGTTTTGTAAAAGAATTTAAAATGCAAGCATTTTTAATCCCATTAAAAATAGCATTTCCATCAGGCAAGATTGAAATTTGTTTATTGAAAATTGGTCAATAAAAAAAAAGATTTTTTGAAATTTAATAGAAAAAAGGTATAGAGTAAATTAGTTCAATAGAGTGGCGGTATTAGTTAGGCCTAAAGGATTCGAGTGAGGTATTATATATAGATAGGGATAGTTAAGCGTAAGCGTATTCTACAAGTTAACAAATGGAATATTAACAATTTGCATTTTTGAAATATAAAAGTGCAAAAGTAATAAATAAATAAAGAAAGAAATTAATTAATAATGTGGGTGTTTTAGTATTTAGTTTAGCTACTCTTAAATTAAAATTTGGAAAATAGATAGAAATTAAGAGGAAGAAAGAAAGAATCAAATTATTTTGAGTTTTGTTAGTAATTACTTTGTAAAGAAGTCAGAGTTATATTGCCAATCAATTTAATGAAATTAGGAATTTGGAATCCAACGAAAAAGTCAACCATGTTTTCAAGTTTAAGTTTTCTCTTCAATACGGAATCCAAGTGGGATTCAAGTTCCTTTCCTGCGAAGACTGCTTGATAGAAAAGATTCTAATTGAAAAGCTCGAGGTCGATGTTCATAGATTATTGGGGAGCAACATTTTAAATGCTATTCAATGATTAGACATTTTAATGTTGTAGTTATTGCTATTGGGGTTGGGGAATAATAGGAGTAGAAATTGTAGGTTTTTAGAGTTAGAAAGACTATTGGATTTAATGTTGGAGATTGAATTGTTATTGTTGCTATTGCTACTATTGTTGATGTTGCTATTGTTATTGTTGTTGTTGTTGTTATTAAGATTGTTATTTCTATTCAAGCTATTATTGAGTCTATTAAGCAAGAAGTAATAATTAATCTTGTTAAGAAAGCAACTTAGGAATTTAGAAGAGAGAGAAAGCACTCTTAATATTTGTAGGAAGCATATCTATAATGTTTTATAAATTTTTATTAAGTTTATCTTAATTCTATTATTGCGCGGCTGGATTCAGGAGATGGATTCTTAGCTAGATATTGGTAAATACTTAGAATTGAGAATTCTTTTATTTTTTTTTACAACTTGTTAAAGATTGAAGGCTGTTTGTTATAATAGTATTTTTATCCCTTTTGTTGTGATTTATTTTCTTTTTTGATTTAGATAATTTTTAATGTTTTTATATTTTGTTAATTAATTGTCTTTAATTCTTTCTTTCTTTATGAACAATTAATTATTCTTTGAACAATTTTTTTTCCTTACTTAAATCAATCAATCAATCTTTCATTCATTCATTCTAATTTTTTGATTGACTGATTGATTGATTAATTGAATTAGACAGTCAATCTCATTACAATCAATGATTTATTTAATAATCTTATTTATACTCTAAGATTTCTTCACACAATTTCATTATTCCTATTTTCTTTAAATTAAGAGTCTTATTAGTTGTAAACCTACCCTTAGATTTACCTATTTATAGACCGCCAATTTTCAATTGAAATACATGCGAGTAAAATATATTATCCATGCAATAAATCTCCGTTAAAAGCCGATTTTATATTATCAGATTTTTCCCAATTAATAGATATGCTTTGCCTTGCTTTGCCAAATATTAAACGTGTAAAGAACTATTGAAAGGCTAATTTTTACAGAAGGTAGTAATAAATTTTGGATAATGAAAGATGAAGATTTAAGTAAAAGCACTGCTAATAATGGATTTAAAATTTTCTAGAAGAGATATTATAATAATTGATAGAGACTTTATGAAATTACAATGAAAATATTATGAGAGTAGAAAATAAAATAAGGTAATGGTGGTTTTATTAGAGAAGATAGAGGAGGAATATGAATAATATAATAGAGTAGAATGAAGAAGATGAAGATATATATAATTGAGACAATTTTAAAAATAATAACTTATGTATGTATCAATGATAATATATATAAATATAATAATGTATATCTCGATGGGGATAGATAGATAGGATGGGATTTCATATGATAGGATAGGATAAGATAGGATGGGATGGGATGGGGTATAGAGAGAAGAAGAAGAAGATCGATAAGAATGTTAATAGTTTATTTGATTGATTGTATGATAAATTACGTAAAAAAAAGAGTAATTTAAATAGAAATGCTGTATAAGGCATATTACGTATTTCATCAAATTGCATAATATTAAAATACAACTAACATTCTTCATTTCATTCATTTTTCTTTTTCAAATTTTTAGCCTAAATTATTTCTTTCATTTAAGTTGTTTCACGATTTGTTCTTTCATTTTTCCATCTCAAATTGATTTTTAATTAGTACTGTCCCCTCAAATTCCTTTGCAATTATAGTCATTTTGATATCAAAAGGCCTGCCATTAGTTTTCCAAATGATTCTAATTTTTAAAATTTTAGATAAGTTATAAAGTACTTAGTTGACGTTCTTTTATGTAGTAGTAGATGAAGATAGATAGACATTTAATAATACGATAGTAGAAAAGGGGGGAGGTAAAGAAATTTATATATCTATCAATCAATCAATCAAATAATTATAATTAAGTCATCAATAATATGTAATATTTTCTTTATCTGCCTTCAAAATCCAAAAATTCATAGCATCTTAGTAATATATTTCTGTTTATTTTATAGTATGGTAAACGAGAATTAATAACATTCATCTTCAATTTATTTATTTATTTATTTATTTTTTAGATTTCCCTTTTGCTTCTTCTAGGATATTATAATAAACTATTTTTAAATTAAAATGGCTTGCTTACTTTATACGCAGATTCCAGAGTCTTTAGAATCTTTTGATAGGCATTACTGTTCAGTTGATTATCCGTGGCTACTTAATAAGCTACCCTATTTATTAATAAATATTTATTTGTATATTTAGCAATTATAAGATCCCATCTTCATAAAATAATAAGAAGTAGTTTTATCTTTGCAATTTTCTAGTAAAAAGAAAGGTTAGAAAGAAATTAATTACTGCTTCAAATTGTCACCTTCTTTGACTATTATCTTAATGTAATCCCCATTGCCTTTATCTATATTAACTCTAAATAGCTCATTCTACCCCATCTCTTTAAATTATTGTAGATGATTGAAGTTTAGAGGGCTATTACTTTTACTTAAGGGAGATTGAATTTTTTGAGGGCTAAGCCTTGATAATTGTTCAGCCTATATAATAATAGATAAGAATAATAAAAAGTTATTAGATAGATTTATTTCATAAATTTAAAAAATTTACTGAAAAATATCCTTATATATCCCTGAAAGGCATGTACTAAATGTCATTGTAAGCATTCTGCGCTGACTCTTAAGTGAGTTACTTCTTCACATTTTACTTTAATCTATATTCGTTCTATATTTCGGTTATTTTCTCCACTAAAAAGCTTACTTTATTCTTCTTTATGTTGTATGTGTTTATGAAGGAAAATGCTAATTCGTATGGGTCATCTTTCTCTCTAATTCTAATAATACCTTGTTTTTTATTGGAAGTACTCAGCTCAATTGTTAGTTTTCCAATAATTTCGTCTTGCTATTTGTCTTAAATATTTAGCTACTGCTTCTGTGATAGTGGATTTATGAAGTTTTCTCTTAAATTTCTTTCAATGATATATCTGTCCAAAACATCCCTTTCCTTAAGTTCTAGTTTAAAGTAACAATTATTAATAAATAAAAAAAAGCTGATTTGAAATTAAAAATTGTTCGTTGAATCTAAGAAACCTAATATCAATTACAAAATGGGACATTTGTCTCAATAAAAAATATCTAATAATCTTATAAATTCGGTAGGATTAATCAAATGGGATCTTTAGATAAAATGGCTGGCTAAAAGAATAAAAAGTTGAATATACTTTTCGTTTCGATTTCCTCAACTACTTGTTCTAACTAAAGAGTGTAGTCGTTGATGCGCTTCTGAATAATAGAAGCAAGGTTTCTCATTTAGACTCTGGTGATTACTTTCTAGAGAATGTTACACACCCTTTCTGCAACGGTATATGCTGTATCATCAGAGTACACTTTTACTTCAATATCCTAATAATAGTGTAAATTCAATAAATTTGATTTTAAAATTAAATTACATTGTTAATAAGAATAAATAATTGTTTGAGCACAACATCAAAATCTATGAGAAATTATTAAATTTGATCAATGGTAATTATCAGAGTTTGTTCTATTTTTACTTTTCATATTGTAAAATGGTACATTGATACACTTATGGTGGGGGTTGGGTTTAACCAAATAAAAATGAAAGAAAAATGAATGAAGGAATCAATCAATCAATCAAAAGAATTATAAAAGACTTTCTAATGTAGCAATTTTTTCTAATTAAGAAAAACAATTATCAGACAAAAAAAATTGTTAATTTGCAAAAGGTCCGAAGAGAAATTGACAATTATCAATTTTTGATTGAACTAGAAAAAGATATTGGACAATAAATAAATAAAAAATAGAAAAGCCAGTTTTTCTTTAAAAGTGGAATAAATTAATAATTTATCAAAGCCAACCAACCACTTCAATATTTTAACAATAACTCATCACTTTAAATGACACGCTTGTCGTCATTTATTAAATAAACCAAACAACAAACAAACAAACCCGTTTGAATTTCATCAATTATTTATTTCAACTTTAAAGTTATTTATCCACCAAAATTACTCTGCATTAAATCCTTTGTAGAATGAATGATACATTCATACTGAAGAATCATCGATAAAATGAATAAAATGGTAACAAATAATATTTGAAATTTGAAATGAGAATCTTTTTAAAATTTAATAAAATTTACTTAAGGATTTAAATCATTATTTTCCCTTTAGTTTGTTTGCCCAGTTGTTTAAAATTTAAATAAATGATCAATTTACCTAGCCATCGAACTCTATGTTTAAGGTGACCAACTCTTTATTTCTCTTATTGAATGGAGTATGAGGACTTCTGTGGCCTCTGATATGAGTATTTTTTAGATCATAGACGTTATTGTTGTATTGATAATCGCCTGAGTTATAATTATTGTTAGGACTTAAGTATTCTTCTTATGTGTAGAAAACTCCTACATCGTGAGCGCTATTATTAGTTAAAAATTACTCTCCTCCCTCCTAACTTTCTATTGAAGAAGCTAAATCTTTATTTAAAATGGTATTACTTGTGTTTATAGCTCCTTTTAAGCCACTGCTAAATCCTCTCGAATTATAATTGCTGGTAGGACTACGAAATTGATTTTTTTAATCACTTAAGAAATCACTCTTTGGAGTTGTCTTTTTTGATAAATCAAGTCTAAATACTAAAGGAGAACCTGGGTTTTTAAAATGTTTAGATGAGAGGGCACTTAAACTAAGAACTTTTTAATCATTTTTTCCTTTGGCTTTTTAAGTCTTTTAGAGAGTTGTTTCGGCAGCTAAAACTCCATTTGGTGTAACTTTGAAATTAGTGAAATTCTATTTTGTTTCATCCAAGAGTGTTTTTTTCAACTCAAAATACATTCTCTTTTCTCTTTCATCTAAAGATGTATCATCTTATTCGTATTACTATGTTTGGGTGTTGTTTTATTATGTGTAGTATTATTGCAAGTATTACTCTTAATTAGGACTTGTACTGGGTAATGTATTGAATTCAGAGGGAGATTGTCTTTATTCATTACTCCTTTGTTCTATCTTCAAATGAACCTTTTTAATTTACTTCGTATTATTAGGGGTATAATTATCTTGTTAGATATTTATGGGTTACTATGCTACTACTACTACTTCTCCTTATCTTCCTGATTACTTAAATTAAGATATTTCATTAATTTGTTGGTTTCGATTAACGTTATTGTTAGGAGATATTTCACTATTTGTATTGGTACGTGAGTTGAATTCAGAATTTTGTTCTTCTAAAATGACTGGATTTCTTAATTGAGATTCTTTTTATTAGTATTGATTTGGATTTTTACTGCTATTTCCTGATTGCACCAACTCTTAATTATTAGGATTGTAACTTTCTATTAATGGATTTTAGATTTCTAATTGAGTTAATGTTTCTGTCTTTTTTTCTCTAACTTAAACTTAACCACTTTGATATAACTCACTTTCATTTTCTACTTATGGTATGTAATTTTAATAGAACTTATCCTTTTCATTTTGGTAATTTCCAATTGATTAAGATAATAAAATGTTTTAATTATTTATGCTTCCATTACTTAATTTGGTGCTCCTATCTATCGGTTAATTATTATTTGGGATTTCAGAACTTACCATTAAATTCTATCCCATACTACTGTCTACTAAAATTTAATTTGGATTAACGCTATCAACTAATAGGTTATCCTTTATTTCAACCCCTCTTTCCCCAGCTCTCTTTTTAGGAGGTGTATCGAGTTGAATAATTTACATTTTAATATCGCTAAATGATTCAGAATTATCATCTTAATCCATCTCAAATTACTTCCCATTTTTTACTCTGTCACCACCTGATGAGTGAGAACTTGACTTATTATAAATCCTACTCTTTTTAACTGGAGTATTACCCCCATTATTATTCTATTGTTCATCAGGATATTCGTTAAAAGTACTCTCTGTGAATCTAATGTTATTTTCTTTCTTTTTCTCAACATACAATGTATCTGGATTAACTATAACTTTTGATTTAGTTTACAACATTTTATCACCAGCAAACTTCACGTCTGAAAAGAAAGCACTATCATCGTCATCGTCTTCTTCGTTATTGTATAGATTATTATTCTACTTTCTATAGTTGTCTCCATTATCACCTTAAATAATTTAATTTATTTAATTATCCAAATCCTCTAACTATCTTTGAGTGTTGCTTCTACTGTTTTTATCATTATTCTAATTTATCTTATCTAGCTATAAATTAATTTATTTCTTCATAAGCCCTGATTTTAGCACACTTTTTCCAGATTTGTTATGCTTTTGCTTATCCTCATCACTTTCATCATCATCGTCTCCATCAAAATTAGTTATGTAACTTTATACCATTAATGAGGGTATTTTAGGATCTCTATCTGTAGATTCTCTAGGAGGAGCTAGTTTTTAGTAATTGGTTGGAGTATAATTATCATTCTCCTCGACTAATCTTCTTTCAAATGAGCCAATCATATTATTCTTCTATTTGCTAATTCTATTAGAGTCCTATATCTCATCTGAATTAAATTAAGAGGTACCATACTTAAACTATGCACTACTTACACCTTTAGGTGAACTAGAAGAATTTGTTATCGGATTAAAGATTGGTGTCCTCTCTTAAATTTATTCAGACATCATCATCATATTATTTTATAATTTCCTATTATCAACAGATGCATTTGTGATACTTATAGAATATACTGAAGCTCTATTTCCAAAAGTACCTGTAGAATCTGTTCCCGCATTATTAGATTCTTTATGCTAAGGAATTTAAAGGCGGTTCTCTGATATTTCGGTATCATTTGTTGCTGATTATTAACCATTTATTATATTATTAGTTTGCTCAGTTGTTGATAAAATATTACTGTATTATTGGTTAGTTTCGTGAGATTGTACTTCTACCTAAGGGTTTTCTTAATTAGCTAATACCTTTTACTACTATTATACTAAGCTAAATTGCATAGCCTGCTATTATTAGATAGATAATTCTTCATTTTAATTAACTTGGGTTGATTAAATTAATTAATTTTCTTTATTGACTTGATCATTTTATGGTAAATTCTAATCATCTTATTAAAAAAGTTTATTTTAATTATTGAGATCATTTTAACCATTCTTTTCACTATTGATACTATTTACATTTGCATTTACAATTTGGTTTGGTATGGATATTTTCAATTCCTCTTTTTATATTTACTCATAGGAATTATCTTAAAGCTATAAACTATTATCTTATTATTAACTATTATTTTATTAGTTTTAAAAGGAATTGTTATTTTAATTTATTTTATTCTTTACTGATTCTCCTATTGAAGGAGGAGATTATATCTTTTATAAAGGTTCACCTAAAGGAAGAGAAGAATTAGAATTTTAAGACAGGCTTGAGTCAAGTCTTGATTTATTTGTTTTGCTTTTCTCAAGCTCTTTGAGTCTTTTTAAGTTCTTTTGTAATTCCTCTACTTTATTTATGCTTCCTCTACCTTACTATTTAGCTGGGTTTGGAATTTCTTGTTTTTAAGCTTAAGTAGTATTCAAAGGTGGTTTACTAGCTCTTAAATCGATAGAATCTTCAATTTGATGAGTGATTTACTCTTAATTTTAACTTTTATTTTACTATAATTAGTTTTATTTGCCATTACTTTTATCTTCATTTTCAGTATGTTAAATTTTTTATATTTAAATATCATTCTTCTTATCTACCTATAAGGTGTTTTATTTTACAGATTAATCTTTCTTTTTTTCTGAAGTTTATAATAGATTATATAGAACCTAAATCGTTTAAGGATTGGCTGAAGGACCAACCTTAGTTTATTACTATTATTATTGTTGTTGTTTTTATAATTATCCTTATTCTTACTATAATGATTATTTGTCTTCTTCTTATTATTATTATTGCTGTTGTTATTGTTGTTATTATTATTATCCTTATTCTTATAATATTCGCTATTTATCTTATTATTATTATTAATTATTTTATATATTATTCTCTTATTACACTTCTATTATAGGATTTACAGGTTCAATTTTAGGTGATTATAATTTATTCTAATCCTTTTTAAAAGAAAGAAAGCCTAATTATTAATTAGAATTACTATTGAATGAATAGACTAATACATTTTCCTCTAATATATCTTTAGAATTTCTTTACTCATTAGCTTTATTTGGTGTGACAACAACATCTTATATTTACTTGCTATTTTCAACTTCTCTTTTCTAGCCTTTGTCATTAACTTCTATTAATGATTTTGAAGATTAATCCATCTTTTCTATTTACTTTGGAGATATCAATTCAGATTTAGATTCATTCTTTAATGGAGGTTAAAGAACACTCGGAATTATATTTTTATATCCCTATGCTTAATTTTATTCAAATTCCTACTTTCTCTTGAGATTTTCTTCGATTATATTAGGTGGAGTTTTTACTCTTCCTCTTAACACACCTGGTGTAGGAGGATTTGACGAATTCTATTAAATATCAGTTAAACTAGAAATTTCTACTTTTGGAGTGTTACTTTAGCTTTCCTATCCTTCTCCATTGGCAATATTGTTAGAACTAGCTTACTTCTAAAATTTTTTAATCATTAAAGTTGTTTTTGTCTTTAAAAAATTTATAAAATATTCAATTCCATCTTTTTTTACACTAGATACCTCCATATAATTCAAGCCATTGGTAACTGCAAATTTGTTTCCCTTTTAGTTAAATAAAAATTATATTCCTAAAATATCCTAGAGTACATTAGATCTCTTGAGGAACTTCTCAAAAAGAATAATGAAAATAAAGAAAAAATGCTAAACATCTTGAAACTGTATTTATCTTCTGTCATTTAAATCAATCTTATTTCCTATCAAAAAGAAAATGCACTTTTGCTTTCCAACTACTCCAGATACTTACTCATAGCTATTTCAATTAATACCAAATAAAATTAAATAAACGAACAAATGAAGGCTTTAATAAATATTCTACTTTTAAATAGCAGAATCAAAAGACTGCTTAGAGGTCGTATCAAAGAAAAATATAATGCCAATAGACGACTGTGTCATACTATATATTTTATGAAAGATATTTGATAACAACTTGCTAATCAATAGTAATCAATTATTATACTCCTATTGGTTTTTATATAATTTGTAAGTATATCCCCCATTTCCTCTCTTATCCTGTACAAATAATTTCTCGTGATTATCACTATTACCTATTTATAATATAAATATTTATGATCCTTCCCTTCTGCTTTGATAACTTATTATTTTATTGGTCCTAAACTCATTTTTAATAAGCTTTGATTATTTTAATAATCCTATCTAACTCTTTACATATGATATTTAAGAATGTTTTGAGTCCATCGCTCTTAGAACTAAAGATGGTCAGGTTAAATTCATTTGCTTACTACATGGTCTTATTAACTTTTCTTTATGATTTAGTTGAGAGATTACTATATAGATTATTTGGCAATTGGTAACTAACTAACTAACTAATAATTATAATGAAAGTAAGTAATAAAAAATCTGATCACGTTTGAATATTTTTTATTTTTTACTTATATAGTATATATTTTATGGTTGAAAAGCGTAGACATAAAGCATAAATTTATATTTATTTATTTATATAAGCATCATTAAAATCTTCTGCTTAATTAATGCTAGCAAATATATCCAGTTAGAACTCTCCTTATTCCACAACACAAGCAGTCAAACATTGATTGAGAATTAATCTGCTAATATTATTTTTATAGATTCAACTTTTTTCATAATCAGATTACTGAAGCTGCCCAATTCAGCCTTCATTAAAATTTATAATTTATTAATAATCCTCCATAAATTTGTTTTCATCAAAATATTACTTAATTAAATAAATACTCTAAATATTGTAAATATTTTGAATGATTTAATTCCTAAGTAAAGTTGGAATAATATTAATAATAACTTAACTTCTTAAATTTAAAAATAAATTATTAAAATAATTACTATTAAAAACATATTAAACTCTAAATATTTTTAAAAATCTTTAATCAATATCTAAAAAGAAATACTTCAAAAATTAAAAAGAATTTTTTTGATTAGCAAAGTAAAATAAATGCAAAGTATAGATTGGATGGCTTATGGGAATCTATCTAAATTATTTTTTAATATAAAATTTCTTTCTATAAAGCATAGCATGTTAAGTTTACTCATTCATTATACTTCACATAAATAAATTCCACTTCAATAAATATGATTGTTTTGATTGATTTTTAGATAATTTTTAAAATAAATATAAAAGAGAGAGATTAAAATATTTTGAAAAGAAAGAATTTGTTAGATATTGAAGTAAGAAAAAAAGGGGAGGTATTAAACTAAATTATTACAGCAAAAATTATCTATAACATCCAACTTTATTTTTTGAAATTATAGATTAAATTATACTTAGAACTCAGTCATTATCAAATAAAAATGTTCCTAATAGTTTTAAAAAAGCGAAAGAGAGAAAGAAAATAATAAAATAATTGCTAATGATGTTTGCGAACAGTTTAAAACTATAATTAAATTGCAATGTTATTTAAATAATAACCTAATTTGTATTATTAATTTTTTTCTAATACACTTTTAATTAATTAGTTGCTTTTATCAAATTAATTTTTGTAGGAGTTATATACATACTGTAATAATCAAAAATTATTATGTTAGAGGAAGAAGCGGTTAAAATTTGTGTAAATGAGTTAAGAGAGAGAGTTAGACATAGATCATTTCTGAAATAGCCAAATATTGATTAAATCATTCTTTAAATCTCTCTCTATCATATACATATTAAGTTAAACAATTCAAAAAGAATTAAATCTTACTTGGTAGAAATTTAGTTTTTTAAATTTGTGAATTTGGTTAGCTTGAATTTATTTATTTATTTATTTGTACTTTTATTATTTCTAGTAAACCAAATATGATTAGACTTCTCCCTATTTAAAGTCTAAACCTAACCTAGAATTAAGATGAAAATGAATTTTAATAAACATAAGTTTATTGATCATACTAGATTTTAAGATCTCACATTGATTACTCTATTATTTTATTATCTTTTAGGATTTAAATTTGTGCAAACGATAGAGATTTATTTATCATAATTTTTTGTAAATTGATCTAATTTTATTTGACTCTTTCTTCTGGAATAAATGAGAAAGTGATTTAATTAAAAATTTATCAAAAGCTAAAGAAAATATTATTCTGAGGCTAATATAATTAAAATAAAGGTAATAGAGAATTTATGAATTATTTAATCATTTTTGAATTTGAGTTCATTTTGAAAGTTAAATATTACTTGTTCAAATTATTGATTATGAAGAGCTTTTACATTTTTAAATGTAAACTAAAGGTAATTAATTATAATATCCATATTATTAAACTGCTTTTAGCATTACCTAGTTAAAAAGATTATCGAAACTTTTAATTAACACATTCATCATTCAATAATGCATGCATTCATAAACGCAGATAAAGAAGCAAGCAAACAAGCAAACAAGCAAAAAAGCAAGAAAGCAAGCAAGTATAACAAAAGATTTTGATTCGATAAAGATAGTTTTTATTTGATTTTTGGGTAGAAAAAAAAATAAAGAAAAAAATACAAATAAATCAAAGTAAGCATTGATAATTTAGATATAATAAGAGCTCTAAGCAAACATAATAAAGAAACAGTATCATAAAAAAAAAAGCAAAGGAGCAGCTTTTTTTGTCATAAAAAATAGTTTCTAAAATAGATAGATAATAGAAATAGAGAGAGAGAAGCTCTATTGAAAGATTGGCCAATTGAATAGAAAGAGATTAAATAGCGAAAAGGGAAGTCTGCATCATAGATATAGGATAATAGGAATGATAGGAAAGTATTAGCTTAACTTTCTTGAGTAGGATCTACGGGAAGCATTTGATAATCGTTAGCAGCCAATGTAGAGAAAGATGAATTTTATCAGCGGCACTACACTATTTATTATTCAGCTAATATTAGCAATTAGAATGGGTGAATATGATAACTCTTTTCACTTAATATATATTTCCACAACTATCTCTTTCATCAGCCTTTTAGTTAATTACAAGTATCATAAGGTTTCTGAGCTTTTAATAGTATTGCAAACTATCATTCTTAATATATCATTCTCGCTAATTGACTACTAAGATTTTGTTTTGTCTTTACTCAACAACAAATCTGAGATGTTTTTAGTAGGATTAGGATATGGCCAATTGCATTGCATTATCTTCTAATCCTTGCATAAGTGGTATATTAAGGGAATCACAGCACTTTCTATTTGTATTATCGGATTTTGCTGGAGCTTAACACCATTTTCTACAAAGCTTACATATCTTGTTCCACTATACCTTTCAACCTTTTTTGTAATCGTTGCCTTCTTTCTTTGGGAACGCTTTGAAAAGGAAAACTTTTGTCTACTGTTTATTCAAAATAAAAGCCTTGTCGATTGGCAGCGAATCATAAAAGAAAATATACCTCAATCTATGGTTTTCGTAACATGTCCAAAAAAGAAATCTGTAAAATAACCAATTATATCGAAAACTGAATAATTAAAAGATAATTTAAGTAATTTTTGTGGTAAATTACTACCTAAAAAATTTAGAGAAAAGTGGAATAACTATCTTTCAAAATCCAACAATAACAATAACAACAACAACAACAACTATAATAATTAAAGCAGCTCTATCAGTGCTAAAATCAATTTAAACTTAGTTAATTCTATAGAAGGGAAAGAAAAGCATAAATCCACTATTAATAAAAAGGGAGATGAGGATGGATTAGTCTTTAACTTTGTAAATAAAAAATTCTATGACTAATTTTAAATAAAAGATTGGGTTGAAACACAGAGGAGAAGTATCACTCAAAACCTGATCAACCTTAATTTTCACTATTCATTTGGAGAACTTATCAATAGAGAAGATTCTCATTAATCGGGCAACCTTATTTGCTCCGAATCTCCCATCCATTAACTACTTTTTAATAATATTTTTAAAAACATAATTGTCTCCTCTTCAAGCACTGGAGAGTCTAAGAGTTTCGTAGATATAGATAACTCTGGAGATCCTACGTAACATTCGGTGGAGTCCACCTAATCTCTAAGCGATTATTTAAAGCAATTTATAGAAGAAAAAGAAAATGAAGATAAAGATCTATTAAAGTTAGAAAAGCAAAGTTCAAAAACTAAAATAATGAATTCATAAAATAACACAAAATATTCCTATTTATTTTCAAATCCAATAAAGCAGTTGAGTTGTTTCTATCGCTAATTATCTCCTTTTTTTTTATTTGGCTAGTAGTTCTAAGAAAAGAATGAAGAGAAAGGTACTAACCTACCAACAACAGGAACGTAAGAACACTAGCAATTACAAAAGAAATAATCTTAAGTTTCTATTCAACAAAATGTAGATAAATATGGTATGAATAAAAATGAAGACTAAATAGATGAAAATATATAGAATTAGGAGAATAATCATAACTTATTTATGGCCTCTCCTTAGTCCAATTATATGTCTAAAAATTTAACAGCAAATTTTGGTACCTAAATCAGCAAATAATTTGACACTAAAGTCGATATAGATGGGCATTTGTAAGATAACCCGCTCCTTTAAAGTTAACCAAATGTCCAAACTGAAAAAAATTCGTTTAAAAAATTAGATTTAAATGGCTAACAAATGTATAGCTAAAATCATTTTGAGGCTAATAATTAAAATTAATAAAATAATCCAACTCTATGTATCATCTCACCTACATTTTCTGGTAATAAAAAGGAAAATATAGTAAATTAAAAAAATTAACAACAAGAAAATTTGCAAACATAAGAATAAAGGGATATTTGTGATACTAAATAGTAAGATCATAGCAATTCAAATCTGAAATCACAATAAGGAGAAGATAAAACTCAACCTTACATTTATGCTGATAAAATGGCTTAAAAATAAGTAAAATTTTCAAATTAGGAAGATTAATTTCATCCACAAATGAAAGAAAACAACCATCTTCAAAATTAAACAGGATAGAATTAAAATGAATTCGAAAGAATGAAAAATGGGCAGGATAAATATAACAATGTTGTATAAAATGTTATCCACAATAATAAAGCAGAGAAATCAAATAATTAGGATTATAAAGACAGAAACGATGATAGAAAAAATAGAAATTCTATCTTTTAAGATAAGCAAGAAAATGCATTCTTTTTCGATACATAGATGGTTAGATGTTTATGGGGAAATGAAGAAGGTATATTGCTTATTTTTAACGATGTAAGCTTGAAAATTATAAATGAAAAATTGCGTGAAATTGAGAGATTTAAAGATAAGATGCTTTCGACTGTAACACATGATTTGAAAACACCTTTAAATAGTATAATTATGATCCTAGAGAATAGTTTTGAAATGGGAGGCTTGAATAAGAAACAGCGCAAAATTATCCTTTAAAATTCTTAGATGTTGATGAGTTTAATTAATGACATTTTAGATTACTCCCAACTGAGGAGGGATAAATTCAGACTAATAATAGAAGAAATTTGTTTTACTTAATGTATTATGGATGTTGTTGATCTTTTTGAAATTTAAGCGGAATAAAAGCGCATCAAAATAAGTGCAAGTTTTATCAATCTTCAATAAGAATATATTATGCAGGATGAAAGGAGAATAAAATAAATTTTAGTAAATCTGATAGGAAATGCTTTAAAGTTCACTTAATAAGAAGGTAAAATAGATGTCATAGTAAAGTAGAAATTCACTGACTGCATTTAAATTGCAGTCAAAGATACAGGAACTGGAATTTCAGAATAAATTCAAAAAAAGTTGTTTTAATTTTTCAATACATTTGATCATTCAGAGCGCGCAAATAACAGACATGGAATAGGATTGGGATTAGCAATCTGCAAGTAATTAAATACCTAGCTAGGCCCATGGCATGAAATAAAGCTAAAGTCAAAGGTAGACAAAGGTTCTAAATTTACTTTTTGCATATACACTAATTTAATTGAACATTAATAAGTAGGCTAACCCTTAAATGCATAGAATTAGAGTTCTTCTGTTAAAAGAAAATCCACTTTTGATAATACTCAGCTGTTATTTCACAACCAATAGATTTCCTAAAATAAATAAAAAGAAACTCCTTATGCTGCTCCTGAAGTCCATAAATTAGAAGCAGAAAATTAGATCATTTCTGATCTTCTGAAAAGTCCTTAAACTTGTGAAAATATTCCTCATTTTCTACAACTCCCTCATCCTCCTATTATTCATCACTCAAGCCCTAATTAATAAAAGTCAAAATAACTATAAAAAATGGGCTAGTTTGGGCTTAATAATTAATCTCCAGAAAATTTACAAGAAAAATCTCATAAATCAGATTTCAATTCTTAACATGAATTACACAGCAAGAGCATCAATAGCCCTCACAATCATCCTTTTAATAAAAGCTATAAAATGGAAGAAATTTAAACTGAAAATAATAATAAATAGTTGTCTTCAAGGCCTTTATCCAGAGATATTTAATCTAATAATCAAATAGTTAGAATGGATAGTAAAGTAACTCAAAAAATAAATTCAACAGCAGCAATAAATCCACAGTAATAACACTCTACATCTATAATAAAATACTAAGACTAAAAGATACAATAGATGTTTCCAAGAAGATCCATTAAGAGAGATTATATAGTTCTTAAAGGCAGCAGGCATAAATTAATTAATTCCCAAAAAGCATTTACGATGAAATTGATGATTGAAGATCTAAATCGCAGGAAAAAAACGATGATGTTCAATAAATCGCAAACAGTTGATCCTTTTGTTAAAAAATCTTAAAAATATTTAAGTGGAGGAGGAGGGTTAATCGGATTCCCTTCGAATCATATACTCGATAATGTTAAAAAGGGAAATTAAATGAATAATCAGTTCTATTCTGAAAAGAATATTCCATCTCCTTCTAACCAATAAAAAGGTGAAAGCAGTTAAGGAGTCATTTTTTAACATCTCTATAATAATAAACCTATGTTTGGTTCCTCCTATACGATAAATAATTTCTCCTCGAGTATTCCTTCAAAGCACACCAATCCAATCACATCAGTATCTTACTTCAATCCATCAATTTACATGTCAGATTAAAAGAGATTAGAGAAGAAGATGAAAGACCACAATTCTATTGAAAACTAATTTACCCATTTGCATAGGCTATAATAATAGAGATAAATGACTGAAAAATTAAAGGAGAAGCAAGAAGAGAATAATTAATTGGAGAGTAAGCTTGATAAAAAGAATATGTTTATTCGTGTTTTATCAAAGAATTTTTAAGATACTAACAGTATTCCCTTCAAAGAGGGCGAATAATTAGAAATAGAGAGAGATGTATCAGAAAATTTTGGAGAAAACGAAGAGATTTACAAAAAAAGATAGAGAACTGACAATATCAATGAGGGGGCAATAAACAATAATAACATGATTGATGTAAACATACCAAATAAGAGTATCTTCTAAGGATATCATGATTTGTAAGTCGTTCAATCTATTCCTGTTCACCATACTGATAACATATTATTTACCAGCACAGCAAAACAGCTTGGTGATTAAACTAAATTATAATAATCATAGAACTTTTAAGACTTCTAATTTAATTAAAGTAACCCTCTTTATTCAAAGCAATTTGATGAAAATAAGATACAGTATTTTGATAAATTGATTCAATAAAGGGCAAGCATTTATGATAGTTCAAACAAGCATATGTAATTTTACTCCAAAGGAATTAAAACTCCTACCAATTAGAATTAGATGGAAACTCGAGAAGATTCCACTTAAAAGGTTTTAGAAGAGGAAGATGAGTACTTAATTGTTTAACGTGATAAAAGAAATGCAAATGGAGAGATAGATGGAGAGAGAGGAGAAGAGGAGGAGGAAGATGATTATGATGACGATGATGAAAATGAAGAGAGATTCTAATAAGATAGTGATGATGACGATGATGAATATGATAACAATAATAAATAATAACACGATAAAGAAATGGGAAACAATTTGAAATTCATTGAAAATAATATAGAAAAATGGATTTAAAACGATAGAAAGCTTCAAGTTGAAATATTAAAAACCCTATTGTAAGATTATTAGAGAGCTTTAATAGCTGACGATTCTCCTTTTAACATCTTCTGTTTGCAACAAATCCTCATGAAGATTCCTGATTTAACTATTACTGTTGCTTATAATGGCAACGAAGCCTTAAACTCTTATAAATAAAATAGATAATAAATTATCTTTATGGATCTCAATATGCCTGTCCTTGATGGATATGAGTGCTTAAAATGCATTAGACAGTACGAAGAAGATAATCACATTGAAGAAAAAACTAAGATTATTGTTATTAGTGCACAAGAATATGAACCTTTCTTTAACAATTTTGATGGATATCTTAGCAAGCCTATTAAATTAATTGATATTATAAATTTATTATAAATATTTAAATCTAATCTAACCAATACAACATCTTCTTAAGCTTAAATTTGAAAAATGATTAAATATCATTAAAAAAATAGTAATTTAATAAATCAATAAATAATAATTAAAAATAATAAATAAATACTTCATAAATAAATTCTTCATCAATTTAAAAAAATTAAGATAGATAACAAACAAACAAACTTCTCATAGATTTTGTTTGATAAACTTTATTTTCTAATATTCAATAATTGTTTATTTATTTCTAAGTAAATAAATAAATAAATACTTTTCTATCAATCAAATTTATTCAATATATAAGCCTACATACTTACTTATAATTTAATAAACTACCTAACTAACAAATAAATACATACATAGTCTTAGTAAGAAAGAATATGAGTTAAATTAGTATGTAAGTAAGTATTTTTAAACAAAAGTTAAATGAAACTAGCTATAATGCAATGTAAAAAGAGTATACTTGCATTGACACCAACAAATACATATATATGTACTTGCATACATACTTACATAATTAGCCATCTACTTTCTGATCTACTGATTGATGTACTGAAAGTTAAAATAATGAACAATTAATTTCACATAAAAAGTAAGTGTTTTAAAAAAAAGATTTAATGATAAATAGATAAATAAATAGAAAGAAAGAAAGAATTGTGATTATTTAATTAATGTTTGCAAATATGTTTGTTTATATTGATATTATATTAAAGGAATAATTATATATTTATATATATGTTAACAAATTAAATTCAATTAAATAATTAATAATCATTATTTATTCATTTATTTCTTTATTAATCTCTTTAAAATCTATTGAAATCTTTAAATTAATTCATATTTATTTTAGCTTATTTTAAACTACATATTTCAAAATTACACACTCTTGTATGTAACTTAGTACCCATTTTCTGGATTATAAATCAAAACAGTTTTAATTGGATTCTTCTTATTAAATTCATTTGCTCTTGTATAACTTTACACCATAGGGAATAGTTAATTAATATGAGCCATAGTAAAACAACCTGCATCTAAATTTACTCCTGATAATAATTTCTTTGTGTAAAGGTAGCTGGAATACTCCTCTAGTTTATCTTCATCCTCTTAATTTAATCCTTCTATCCAGAATAAATAAAACAATCTGTCATATTTTTCTTTTTAGTGCATCTTTTTAAAATGAAATAAAACTTAATACCAATAAAATATTTATATCTATTTATTTACTTAGCATAATTAACTTGCAGCTGTTAAATAATCTATAGTTTAAAACTCTCTCACTCTATCCTTTGATTTCAGTATTCTAAGAGAAGGTATCCATTTTACTGCTTCCCAAGGGTGGTTTGTGTAAACTTATCCTTTTATTGTAACTGATAACTACCCTTTATCAGTATATCTTTTCATTTTTATATCACCTTCATACACCTAAATTATTATGTAAGTAAGTAAGTAAGTTTAAATGTTATTTATTTTAGATAGTTTTATATCATTCTAAATTTCTTTTTATTTTTCTTAACATTAGAGATATATTACAAATATTTTTATAGTTAATGGGATTAACTAAAATTCAGAATCCTTGGAAAAAGGAGGAGATAATTACACATAAAAAAACAGTTAAGATTTGAGGTTTTTCTTATGATTTTTAAATTTTTAAAAAAAAAGAAAACTTTATGATTCTAATTACCCTCATGAATAGATATTTAAAAAATGTAATGATATAATTAATTGAATAAATAATAATCAAACTTTGAATGAAAATAATTACTTTCAGACAATTTCCATCAGGCTATGGATATAATGCATTAAAAATTTTATCTTTGAATTTTTCATAGTATCTATCATATCCTAATTAGTAAGAAGTTTCTGGGATTTCATCATATAATTTAATAGATTCACTATATTTTCCACTTTAATTATCAGTTTGCTCTTCATTAAAATTATTTATATCTTTAAATGCTTCAAAATTTTCTATTGCCAATGCTTCATACTTCTATTCGTCAGGGTTAAAAAGAAGAGGTTTTTCAGATTATTTTTTACTTTTTTTCTCATCATCACTATCTTTATTTGGCTCATAAACTGGAGATAATATGCTGATTTGATTATTTAAATTATTATTTACTAGAATATCTAATTTTTATCTGTTATTTTTTAAAATTTAATAAGGTTAATTAATTGTTTTTTATAAGTCTAAAGAAAATATACTTTATTGAGGCAGGTTATTATTTATAGCTAGACGCTGTTGATATAGATGTGCTCTTGTAATTAGAAACACTTTAATTTCTCTTTTCGGGAGAAGCCCACGGATCTTCGTCATCAGAGATAACCAAAATAGGTTCTTGTTATTTTTGTTTAAAATTATTGTTATTATATCTATCATTATTATAATTTTTATTACTATTATTTTTATATCTATTATTATTATTGTTATTATAATTATTACTATTTTTATTATTAAAATTATTATTATTATTATTATGGTATGAATTCTTTTGATAAGGACTGTTATACTCTTGTTTAAATTTGGTATTTCCTTCATCATTTCCACCCCAATCTTCGTCATCATTCATTTTATTATAATTATTCGTCTTACTCAACCAGTTTCCATTATTGTCTATGTTATTCCCATTTTATTTATCATCTTATTACAAATCTTCTAAAGTCCATTCTTCATATTTTTCGTCTTTTTTAGGATTTTCTTCTTCAGCTATTTGGTTGATAACGGATAAATCAATTTGAGGACCTCCAAAAGCTTTTGCCATCAACATTTCATTAATTTTATCTGTTATTTCATCTTTATGTTCGCTTGCAAATTTATCAAATCTATCTTAACTCTTTCTATACTCCTGCTAACGTAATTAAGTATCCCTTAGTGGCCTATCTCTTTCAGAATTCCCATTATACTTATTACTTTTTCTATCACTGTCTCTATTATATTTATCATAATCCCTTCTGTTTCCTCTATAGTCACCTTTTCTATCTCTATTATCATTATAGTCACCATCTTTTCTGCTATGATTATACTCACTGCTTCTTTATCTATTGTAATTATTATCATATCTATCTCTATTATCTCTGCTAGAATCTCTATTCCTTTCCCTACTTTACTCTCTATTCCTTTCTCTTTCTCTGCTTGATTTATTGAATTTCTCTCTGCTGCTGTCTCCTAAACGTTCTCTGCTTCTATGTTTATTTTCTTATTCTATATTAGTTTTATCCTATTCTTCAATAACTCTAGAGCTATGTACAGTAAGATTGACAGAAAATTATGCCTTGATTTGATCTTCTAAGGATAATTCAAAAGATGGTTAAATATTCTGTTATTAATTTGGATTTTCATCGTCTCCTCCACCACCCCAATCTTCTGCATCAGGTGTATCCACTTTTTCTAAAGTTTAATCTTTTCTTTAATTAAATTCCTCTCTTTCATAATCTCTTTATTTTACAAGTCTCTCTTCATTTTCATAGTTTTACCATTCCTATTCCTAAGTCCTCTCATTATTTTAATCTTCTAATTATTAATTCTCTTAATCTTATAGCTTCTTTAACTTTTTATCTTCTTTTTTCTTTTTCTTTCTTTCTTCTTCTGAGTCTTCTCCTCCTCCCCAATCCTCATCTTCAGGAGGAGGACAATTATCTTCATAAACAAAATTATCTTTTTCCTTCTAAATCTTTCCAAAAATATTCTTATTGTCTCTCCCATTATTATTTCTATTATTCTTAAATCCTAAACCTCCTCCCCTTTAATTATTCTATTTGCTTTTCTTAGGACAATCACTAATTCTATGGCCAGGTTCTTTACAATAGAAGCAAACTTACCTTAATGTTTATTTTAATGAATTATTAAAATCAAAAAATCTATTCTCTTAGCAATAAAAATTAGAACAAAAGAAGGGATTAATTACTAGCTTGGACCTCCATAGCCTCCTCCTCCACTTTCTCTTCTTCCTCTAGTATTATCACTATATCTTTTGTCATCTCTCCTATAATCTAATTTACAAAAATGATCAAAATGAGTTTGGATCTTAATAAACAATTAATGTCATCCAATGAGGTAGGTTGCTATAATAAATTGAGTTTTCAAGAAAATTTTTGGCAATATTAAGTGGATTTAATGGTAATCAATTAACTAGTGATTAAAGTATTACCTGAATAGTTAGACATTTATTATTCTTATTAAATTATTTTATCTTAATTTCTACTAATTTTTACTTTTTTGATTTGATAATTTGTTTGCTTTTTTAAAAATAGATATAAGCAAATATAAAAACTAATAATAACTAAACATTTACGCAAATATGATACAAAATCAACTTTTTTTGTTGTGAATACCTCCATACATAAAGACAAGCCGTGATAATCAAAAGGATAAAATCGAAATTTCATAATTTTATAAAGCAAGGGTGTTAGTTTAGAACAATAATACTTGAGTAACATGTACTTCTTTAACAGATAGATTACTGAAATGAATTCTATTATAAAAATGTTCTACCTTTCTTTTAATATCATTTATTTAAATAGAAATTCAATTAAATAAACAGTGAAGATAGAATACTTTCCAACAATCAAATTTTTGATGATCCTAATAAAAATTATAAAATTTATTAATCCTTAATAAAAATATCTATTGATTCATTTATTTATTACTTCCATTCTTTCTTTCTTTCTTTCTTTCTATTTATTGATCGATTGATTGGCAGTTTAAATATCTTTTTTATTTGAATTTTAATTTATTACCGCCTTTCTTACTAAAATTTAAAGTTATATTTTATTTATTACATTTTAAATTTTAAATTAATATAAAATATTATAAAAAGTGGATTGAGTAATAGAAATTTATTTATTTACTTGTTTATTTGTTTCTTTGTTCTTTAAACCTCAGACAGCATATAGAAGTTCCCTCAAAATAAAATGATTTACAAAATTTATCAATAAAGTAGAGGTTTGTAACTATGTCTATAAGTTTCTCTATAATAATCAAATAAATAGTATTATATGTTAATTAAATAATTTTAATTTTTTGTTAAAAATCAACCAGTATATAGAAATCTCCTTAAAATAAAATAATTTACAATTAAAAAATAAAATAGAGAGAGGTATGTAACTGTATCTATTATGATTCTCAATAATAATAAACAAGTGATCAATAAAATATATTCAATACTCTTAATTTGAGTTTAAGTAAGTGTTGATACCATTTTAAATTTATGAGTAAGATGACTATAAGTATTGATTTATTGATTTATTTATTAATTAAATTACAAATATATAATAATTATCTTTATTTAGCTTTAGTGTGTAAATACTTTTTTAGTTTTGCTAGTTTCAATTTAATTTTAGATAGTAATTAATAGATTATAATTATAGTTATGTATGATTGTATGTATGTTTTATGTATTTATTCCTGCAGTTAGAGATATTATATAGTCATTTAGTTAGATAGATAGATAGTTAGTTAGTGATAGATATTTCATATTTATCTCAAGATACTGATTCTAATACATCATTAACATCTACTTTTTCTTATCCTGTATTTTATGCCTTACCTTACTAAGGATTTGTTTCAATTTATAAATCAGAATTTGTTCTAAATTTAGTATGATTTCTCATATGCAGAATTTAATAACACTAAAATGCAAATTCTGGTTTTCCATTTTGAGTGCATTATAAGCCCAATTAAGTTAAAAAGACATCATCTAATTTGTCAGCTTTTAAAGCTTCTTCAAGAATTTTTTCTTATGATAAGTCTGTTCTTTTTGTATTGTCTTATCCAACTAATAATAAATCATAAACTGAATCCATATGATTTAAAAATCCTAGCTTAGAAACCATGTTTTGTGGATATTTTGTGATGCATAAAGTAGCCCCAACACCAAAAGCAGACACTAATATAAAAAAGAAAATACTAAATTAGATTCAATATTTCCAATCAATATTATAAATTACAAAATGATAAAAGAACTATTCTTTTTTAGTTAAATCCATGGTGATTTACAGCTGCGAATTACAAATATCTCTTACTAATAATAAATTGTAATAACAAATTAGATAAAACTCATATTTTAGTAGCAATTTATATTATCTTCTTATCATTTTCTCCAAATATTATTAGCGATCGTAAGAAAATTATAGATAGAAATTGCATATTTCAAATAATATAATAGTAAAATAATTACCTTTAGACTATTTTATTAATGAATTTATCATAATCTTTCAAAAATTAGAGATTCTTTACTTTGGTAATAAATTCTATATATGATCTCAACAATCCCATTGAATAAATTCTACTTCGATTATGATTTATTTACAAATTTCTATAAGTAATTAACTAACTAATTAACAATCTGGTTATCAGATAGATATGTTTTTGTAATTAATTTTGCTTGGATTTATAAATTAGAGTAAGTTAATTAGATTAATAGAATATTCTCTACTGTTACTACTACTACTATTTATAATTGACTAAATCTTTTATACGTTGAAAATCATAAAAATAATGTATGAATGTATGAATGAATGATTTGAAAATTAAAATGTCATAACATTTAATAGATATCATTCATATTAATAAGTAGTTAATTAGTTATATGTTGATAATTAATTACAAATAAAAACATAAATAGATATACAAATAAACAAATTAATTAATCATTATTCTTCATTAATTTAATTTTCATTGTTAGTATTATTATTATTATTATTGGTGTTATTATTGTTGTTATTGTTGTTGTTATTGTTATTGGGAGTGTTATTAATATTTTAATTCTCTGCTTTGAGTTCAATATACTTTTATACTTATTCCATTAACTCTAATAGATTATCGTTTTAAGTTAGTTTATTAATCTGTTTGTTTATTTGTTATTAAAAAAATATAATTATTTAAATGCATATTTTATAAAAATTGATTACATTAAATGCTTCTTCAGATGAAATTTATTTATTGAACTACTACAAATGTTAGATCTACTTCTGAAGCAGTTCTTTTTCTTTTTTGAACTAATCCTACAATTCTTACATTTCTATAATCTAATTTCTCTTAAGGTCAGCTATTTCTTCGCCTGGTGGTACTTCCCTTTCTTTATCTAGCAAACTATTTTTGAGTAATCCGAATTCCTATTCAAGACTGTTCTTTTCCTAGATTAAATAATTAAAGATATAATAAAAACTAAAATGAATTAGGATTTAATAATTTTACAGTAGCCAAATTCTCTTTTTCAATACGAAGGGTTTCTTCAATTGATTAGAGTTCACTAATCTTTTGTTCATATTTATATATCAAGTTTTCATCATTAATTTTTTTAAGCAGAGTTTGTTGTGGGTCCTAATCATCATTGTTTTGATCCTTATTCTATTCACTCTATTCATTAATATTTTCTTCTAATTCCATTTTATTATTTTATGCACTGCTTTCTTAAGCTTTGATTATTTGTTATTGTTTTTTATTAAGTTGGTTAATGTAAAATTCTAATTCGTTTTAGTTAGCAGATTCCAAGATTAGCTTTTCACTGGCTATATCTCCTAAGTAATCCTTTATTTCTTAAAGCTATTAAGCAATTTCTTCCTTTTCATCCATCAATCTCTTGATCTTGAATGAGCTTTCATCATTTTCGGATTATATTTGTTGCTCTTATTACATTTTAGTTACTATATTCTTTTTTTAATTAAAAAGTAAACATAAAATTTATTATTATTTGATTGAATAATTTATTTACCTGTTACACTACTTACTATTCTTTTCTATACTCCTCGAATCTTTTTTCTATTTCTATATATTAAGCTTACTTTTCTTAGAGCAGCTAAGTATATTCCTTCTCTTTTTTATCCAAATTGCTTAAATGCTAAGCTTCTAAAACTTTTATTTTCTTTATATTTTCGTCTTCTAATTTCTCTGCTTGTTTTAATTTTTATGAAAGGAGAAGGCACTTTTCTGCCAATTCTTCTAGAGTACTTTACATCTTTTACATACTTTTTTAATGCTCTTCCTTTTGATCTTAAACGATCTATTCTACTTTATTTAAATTTTTAAGGAATTGAGTATCGAGTTTGACAAAATTTTCATCAACCATAATATCCTTTAAAGGATCCTAAATCTATTCTCCGTTTTCATCGACCATTAAGTAATGTTATTTAGTTTTTAATTACATGATTTCCTTTTCTATTTCATTGATTTAAAATATTAATTGTTAAAACTATTGAAGTGGTATGATTTAATTATAATTTACCTTAATCTAAAATAATTCTATTTAAATTTTATATCTTTGTGATTTAGTGATTCGTCAAAAGTTTTAGATTTTCAATGTGTATATTTTAATGAACGAAGGATTGCTATTAGGTAATTTGCTATTCATTAAGTTTTGCCTAGATAAATTCAATCTCAAACTAATTCTTTTCTCTCAATTCATTAATGATTGTACTTAATTCGTTTACTTTTTATCTTAAATTCTTTAATTCCATAGAGGATTTTTAGTCTCGATTTAAATAGAAAGATTTCTTCTTCAAAGCATCCATATAATTTTAAGTCTCTCTATAAGTGAAAATACAATAGTAAGTAAGTTAGAATTTATTTATTTATAAGGCTTAAAAAATTACTGCTTGATCTATTTACGGAGGAACTCTATTTATGAGTTTAATCTTGTATTTTCATTAGTGAGAGATTCATTCTTTACATTAATCTCAAGAAGTTGTAATTTTAGTTTCTTGTTTTCAGTTCTACTTTATTCAAAGGCATTGTTCTCCTTTAATTAGCTCTTTAGAATCTATTCATATTTAGAACTGTACAAATTTGCTTAGGATTGAACTTATTCTATCATTTCCTTAATTATCTCCTACTCAGTCTTAAAACGAGATAATTCAAATTAGGCTCTGTTATATTCTCTCTTATAATAGTCCTTTTCTTCCTGCACTTTGGAGAGTTTTTCTCTTTCCTTTTCCAATAAGTCATTATTCTAAGTTGTAGTATTGAAAAGAGATATGGTTTGATTAGCTTCTCCTAAAATTTTATATCTAATAGTATCCATCTACTCCAATTTATCAATCTTACCCTTATATTCGGCAATTTCTTGCTATAACTTTTAATATTCTTCCTCCTATGTTTATTAATTTATTTATTTATTTGTTTGTTTAATTTAAGGTTCTAAATAAATAAGTAAGTAATTTAGGTAGTATATTATAAAATATTTAAAAAAAAGTACATTTTGTTTAGACTTGGTTAGTAATTTATTATAATCTTCTTATTTAACAAAATTTTTCATAGATTAACTTTCTTTAGATTCCTCCTCTTCTTCCTACTATCTTCTTTGTTCATTAAATTACTGGCAGGCAATCTCAAAATCTGGTTTGTCCTATTCAGTTACACCAACTTATTTAAGGTATTCAAGATTATAGTGAACTAAATTGATTCCATCTAAATTATTTCTTTCTACTACTACTTTCTTAAGCTTATTCAAGAGGAAATTCAAGTACAAATTATCTGAATCTACATTCGAAAGCTTTTTAATTTATTATCCCTGTTAGATGTTATTCAAAATTTATATAAATATTATTGTTTTTTATTTCAATTGATTGATGGATTACTTTTTATTCATTAAGCTTAGAAATTTACTCAAGAAGAGTAGCCTTCTCAGTTTAAAGCTAGTTAGCATTCTTAATAGACAAAGCAAGTTTATCCTTTAAGCTTTAATAATTATTGTGCATCGTTTGATATTCATTTTTACGAAGATTGAGAACAGGAAGTTTTTGCTTTAGATCTCTTTAAAGATAATCTAACTAAGCTTACAACTACCTATTTTTATCAGAAGCTGCGATGTAATCTTTTTATATTTAATTATACTTGAGAGTAATTTCACGAATGCTATCTTCTTCAGTGGGAATAGAGGTATCTTCAAGAATTTTGTTCTTTTAGCCTACATATGACATTTCCTCTTTTAGTTGTTAATAATGTCTTTCTTGTTTATCGATTTAACTTTGCAATTATAGAATTTCTTCCTTTTACTTCTTCAGAGTTTATTCATAATTTTATTTTAAGCCATTTTTGTCTGCAATATCTTATTAAATCTACTCCTCAAGAGTCTTAAGCTGATCCTTTAGAGATTCAATCTCTCCTTGTTTTTCTAAAATACTAGTTTCTCTTTCTGTAACTTACTATTATAACTTCAAAATCTATTCATTAATTGAGTTCTTAAAATCCAACAGAATACGTTTGTGCTCATCTGCTTCTTTTCTCGATGATTCTAATTACCCCTTTAAATTTGTTATTTAAAGTGTATATGAAGAAATTTAAGCATTTGCCGAGAAGTCTAGGCCTTGTATGATTTAACTACTGTTGGCAGTAAATTTTGAAGAAAAAGAGTCTAAGGTAGAAGCCTAAGAAACAGTTGACATATTGCTAGAAAGAATATTTTAAGATACTTCATTTAATTTCATTTACTCAGCTTATTTCATACTTTAAATTTATTAAGTCAATATTTCAATACTTTCTAATAGATTTTCCTTTTCCCTTTCAGATCTTAAAGCCTCATCTTTATATTAATCGATTTATTCTTTTTATTTCTCTATTTAAATTGTTAATCTCTAAACTTCCTCTACTTTTTGCTTTATATTTTATGAATAGAAATGAATTAATTCTTTACTAATGTGGCAGTTGTAGTTGGATTGAATATTGATTAGTTAATTATCTAAAATCAACTAAGGATTTATTGATGTGATAAATAGTCAATCTCAATGAAATAATAGATATTTTAATAATTTAATTTATTTTTACGTTATTTATTTTATCATTTAGCAACTTTCTATATGTTTCCTATAACTCCTTCTAACTCTTTTCTGAGAGTGACAGTTTTTACTCCAGTTCTTTGCAAAGTTAATTCTTATCTATTAATTCCTTTTTCATATCTTTCACAGAATCATTATATGTTTCCCTTTCCTTTAACAACACAATTTGCTGCGAATTCATAGTCTCATTCTTTTATAAAAGATATGTTATTTCTCTTTCATATCTATTAACTCTCCTCTCTATTAAAATGATAAAATATTTTAGAATTCAGGTATAATTACTGTCTTTGATTTATTTTGTATTTTAATTTTTGGGATCAATCAATCAATGAATGAATCAATTGCATACAGATTCCTTCAAAATGTGGCATAAATCGTATAACCCTAAATATATTTTTTACCTATATCTACTAGTTAATCTTAGCTATTCTTATTTGTATTTTCTAAATCCATTTTATCAATTGTACTGAGATTTATTTCTCTCTATAATACCTTAACTATCTATAATTCTAATTATTAGGAAATAGATTCAAAATGTTAATAAAATATTATACTTTTTTCTTTTAAATTTCTTCTAATTATTTGGTGTCTATCTATCTATCAATCTATCAATCTCTCTTTGAATAAAAACGAAATAAAAACTTATACTTTAAAAAATATCTTTTGATAGCCAAGTAAAAGCAAAAGAAACAAGCAAACCTATCAGTAGTAGTTAACATGGAATAATGCTGTCTATTTATTAATCAATTATGAACATGTTTTAAATGAATGATAAAGGAGACTAAATAAATTATATAAAATTATTAGAATAAAATTAGATCAATTACAATTTAAGATATTTATTATAAATTACTTATTTACAAAAATTAAATTCTAAATAAGAATTTAAATATTAAAAGGATATTTTAATTTAATTTACACAAAAGTATTCTTTAAGAGAGTATAAATAATTATTTATTGGTTATTAATTTAAAGGTAACTACTTGATACGATAGTTATTAAAGTAATTGGAAGTATAATTAATAGAATAATAGTAGTTTATTATTTTAGTAAAGAGATTCATTTAGTGATTGACTGTTTTATTATATTCAATGCTAAAGTAGAATTAGATATATTGTATGTTTTTGAGTCTTTTCGAAATTAATTAAATCAAGGCTAAGGTAGTTAGTTAGTAGGTAGGTAGGAATAGATAGATAGATAGTCTCTCAAAATGATAACTCAAATTTAATGTCTCTCATTTTTTTATTATTATACTCTTTCATTGCGTTTAAATTAACATCAGATCTCGTTGTTTTGATTAGAGTAGAAGTGGGTAGATCAAAGAAAGATAGTAGAATATTTTTTTAATCTTAATTTTGATAGTAAATGATATCAGTATCATTCTAAAAGTAGACTTTAACTCTTGACATGAAATCTGATTAACTATCAAAAATCCTTATTTTTCCTAAACTTTTCTTTTTTTCTATTCCAACACTGTAACATTATCTACCGTTTTCGAGTTCGCTATCATCGTTATCTAAAACTCTTAGAGATTCAAATAATTCATAAGCTTCAAACTTACTAAAATCAAACACTGTGTTCTTTATTTATACAATCATATCTTAAAGACTCTCATTTTCTGTCATATATTTAACTACCTCGAAGTTAACTTATGTATTCAAATCATACTCTAAAGGTTTCCACATTCCTTCTTAAAATAAGCTGATTTGCATCATTTTAAAGTTGCTTTGCTAAATATCGAGATAATCAGATAAACTATTATAATTGCAATTATTAGTTTTTTCAATTTTTATATTGCTTTAGGGTAAAAGAGTAGTCTAGCTATTCTACTCATCAGAAAATATATCAGAGATATCACAATTATTAATAATTTCATTATTATTGCTTTCCTAATGAGGGGATCCTCCTTATTCAATGTTGATACTTCTACTAAAAATATTGTTTAACGAATCATCTGTGTCCTGATCTTCCTCATAATTTACCTATTAGATTTTCTACTTCTCCTCCCTTTTGACTATTTTTCTGATAGGTTTTTCACTACGAAGTTATTCGGTTACTTTCCTTTTCTTTCTTTAAGCCTCAAGACATTATTTACTCTATTTATGTGCTTCTTAATCTATTTATTTGACTTTAGATTAACATGCGTCACATTCAATATATACTTCATTTATAACTAGTCTAAATATCCTATGAGGTTTAACAAAGCGTGCATCTATACATTTATTAGGACACTTTTCTTCATTCTTGGCTATACAATCTTTGCACCATATGTTTTGACATTAATTGCACTCGATTGGATTTTTAATGCATTGAAAGCAAATATTACAATCCACTATCTTTGATAATTCTTTCACAAATTTTTTGGATATTAACTTCATTTTCTACTTATTTTATTTATTTTTTTCCTTTTTATTATTAATTCTTTTCAATTAAACCTTTAATAAATCTTCTTCGATAAGTAAACAAAAAATTGGAGAAAAAAACATTATTATCTCAATTTATTTTCTAGTGGCGCACAAAACTCAAAAATTGAATTACAGCGCTAAACCACTAAAAAATATAAGCGAGCAATATTCATTTTCATCATAACCCATTCAACAATTTTCATGAAAATCAGAGACTAAATTAAAAAAAACCAAAATTTAATCAAAAATTTGATTGGAAAATATTTTGTGATAAAACTGTTTTACCTCTTATTTTTAACTGAATCTTTTAAAATTTGATTATTTTTAAGAAACTATACAAATTGAAATAAAGATAGGT
Organism: Tetrahymena borealis; assembly: GCA_000260095.1. Classification (NCBI taxonomy): domain Eukaryota; phylum Ciliophora; class Oligohymenophorea; order Hymenostomatida; family Tetrahymenidae; genus Tetrahymena; species Tetrahymena borealis. Next base: position 221,097 of record JH651260.1, on the reverse strand, counting down.
TATTTCAGCTATCGTAAAAAGGGCAAATAAATATTAAAATATAATCATAGAAATCTATTTTATGAATTTAATTTAAACAATACATGCATTTCAATTATTAGATACTTTTGTTTATTTTATTATGCTAAAGTTAACCTTAGTGCTGCTAAAATTCTTCATGCGATTGGCCCACATAGCTTGAGTGACCTTTGCAGTTTACATATTAACTTTGTCAGCCTTTTCTGCTAAGTCATTCTTTAAGGCTTTAAATATATTAGAGTCATATTTGACAGTTTAAAACTAAGAAATTAATCCTTAGAATTTCTCAGGATTTTTCTATTTATACTTTCTTAGTGCTTATACTTTTTAACTATATTTATCTAATTACATTTTATCGAATAAATCATTTTTATTAATCATACTAATTCTCTAACTACCAGAGAAGCTATTTAAGTTATCTTAGTTATTTAGATGATCATTTTCATCATTTTTAGTACCTAGGTAATCTAAATCACATTAAATCACTTAGGACTCAAACTTTTTGAGTAATAATTTTAATTGAATTATAGCATTGCTATCTTCTTTGAATTATTTTAATCTATCAAGAATTTTGTGAACATCTTAATTATAAGATGCATATTTCATGATTTATCTGATTTCCCATTCAGAAATTCCATCTCCTTTAAATTCTTCAAAAAGAGATAAGCCATTACCATCTGGCATAGCTATAGGACGAGTAAATTTCATTCTCTGTTTAATTACATAAATTAGTTAAGAATAAAAATAGAATTATTTATTAACGTTTACCTTTTCATTTTCAGCTTTTACTAATGTAAACCTTTTCTTGAGGAATAGTCTAATTTCTTGCATTACTTCTGGCCTAACTAAAATGTTGCTTTCAAAATTATCTTCAAATGCAATTAAAAATGAAACCAACTGTTCCTTCCTTTGCAAATCTTTAAATTTAAATATAATTATAAATTGATTGATATTAATTAATAGAAGTAAAAAAAATGAATTAATTACATAAAAAGATATTATATTTTGTTTCATCATCGATGTTCTTTCCCTTTATCATATCTAAGTAAACTTCAATTTATCTTTTGATTTCTTTGAGTGAAAGATTTTATTTCATGAGCTATTCTAACTCTGTAAAAACATTATTCTGTCTAAAATCTTTGATATCATTTTCTAGCTATTCTCTTATTTTCTTTTGCTTAGCTTATTCCCTTTTCTTTTTTATCTTTGAATACATTTTACGTTTGTCAGTGGACATTTAGCTTATATCTTCGCTCCTTTAGAATAAATAATTCATCAAAAAACAAAGAAAATTTTAATTTTTAATTAATTACTTAATGCTTTAGCTATCGTCTAACAAAGAAGAAGGTATGTCATCTGAATGGAAGGATTCATTTGAGGCTAAAGGCATGTATTCAACTTCTCTTCCTTCTATAATTTATTTCACTTTTTAAGGTGGTGGCTTAGGAGTTAGCTCGCTTTTAGGATCTTTTTCAGTCTGTAATGAAATAAAAGATAATATTCAAAATATTGTGATATAAATTAATTAAATGATTACTTTCTATGATGCTTTACTCATGTTAGATATATTTGAGGCCTTTCTGTTTCTATTAGCTGTTGTAGAAAAACCATCACCATTATTGTTTTCTTTGTTTAGACTTAGGTTATTATTCTTTTTAGCTTTTGTAGAAGTCCAAGGAGTACCGTCTTCATTAAACCATTCAGTTTCTTCTTTTTATGATTTTTTCTTTCCTTAACTTCTCTTGGTAGTAGTACCTGCTCCAGAACCAGCTGAAAGAAGGGATGCGTTAAGATTTATTTTTTGAATTTAAGGTGGTAATTTAATTTTTTAATTTATTTTATCTTCATTTTATGCTGGGGGAGTGTAAGTTGAGCTAACAAGATTACCTTAGGCATCAAATTCTTAAATTTCAACTCCTCCATCGATATCATCAACTTCATGAATTACTTCTTCTATTTCTCCATTAGATTTTATAATTCTTTTGATGATTTTTTTCTTTTGTTATACATTAACTGGAGTACCATCTTCCTTTTTTTATTATTTCTTCTTCTTTTTTTATTTCCTTTTCTCTTCAATGATTTTTAATTTAGTTTTAGGAGTAAGGGGCCTTTAAGGATCTTCTTCAATAAGAGAAATACTCATTTTATCAGTGCTTATAGAAATATTATGCTCATCCTCTTCATCTGTTACTTCTAATTCTACAATACTTCCATTCAAATTCTTTTGGACAATTTTATATTTCTTTGGTTTTATTTCTTCTGTTTTCTCTTCAACAATATTTCCTGAGCTATTTTTAACTAACTTTCTAACAAAGTTTTATTTTACATCAGTTTCGATTTCCATAGTAGTACCGTCTTCTAAAAAGTGTTTTGTAATCTTTACTATCCTTCCATCTTTTGTTATTTTCATTCCCTTAGGTAATTACTTATCTTAAGCTAAAACTATTGTTCCATCTTCAGTTTTTTTCACCAATAAAATTTTCTTCTTCTTCTTTTTTACTTAATTTTTTAAAGAATTTGTTTATTCTAAAGCTTATTATTTATAACTTTAATTGAAAATAAATTGAAATACATTTTGGTTTAATTTTTCCGTTTTCGTCATACTCTGGTTCACCTTCTGAAGAATCAGTGACTTCGACTTCTATTTCTTCATATTACTCTTATTTTTTCTTAGATTTTTATTCGGGATCTATAGCTAATAAAGATAATCCTTTATAGTACTAGACTTTTCTGCCAGATTTATCCACGTATATTGTTTTGCCTGAAGAATCTTTGGATTTTGTTACTGTTTAAGACAAATCTACTGAAGTAGTTTTTTTAAGAGTCTAAGTCTGTGTTTTTCCATGTTTTTCTAATGAAGAAGATCTATTATAAAAAATAAGTTAATTTGGGCTAAAATTTGGTTATTTCCATACCTTAAAAACTTAGCTCCCTTTCTTTCACTCTTAGGAATTAATTTAGTTCTAAGAGAAAAATTTTTCTTCTATAATTCTGAAAATTCAAGAAGCTCTTACAGTCTTAGAATTTCTGGGTCATCATCTTTATCTGTCAAAGAGAAATTAAATTTCTTTCCAAGGGCCTAATAAAATGAAGTATTAAAGCATTTATATTCTAATTTAAAGAGAAATTCTTACTTTAATTTTTCTTAAATCTTCTTCACGACGAAGGCGAATTTATTCCTACGCTTATAATTGTTATTCAGCTGTAAAATCTCCAAGCAAAACATCTTATGCTTAATCATAGCCTTTGAGTTGCATCATAATTTCCTTCCTTCCCATCTATGAATTTTTTATTTTTTATACTATTAATAATAACCTAAATTTAATTACATTATCCCCTGCATAGTCTCTTTGAAATTGAGAAGCTTACTTTGTCCTTGTTCCACCACTATTTGCTTAGCTTGAATCACTAAAATTGCTTTGAGCGCTGCTAACACGAGCTAAATCTTTCAATTTAGAATTATTGAGATCTTGATAAACATTCTAAAAGTTAAAAATAAATTGTTTTGAATTAAAATATTTAAATTAAGTAAATTAATTTAAATTACTATTTTATTTGATTTCTTCTTATTTGCTCCAGTGGTAGTTGTCTTTTTCTTTTTGGTATTTCCTTCACGTCCCTCTACTTCATCCTCCTCTGATTCGCTATCATCATTTACATAGTATGATCCATCTGACTAATTAGATTATAGTCTATTTTTTCTCGATTCATCTGATGTTCTATCTTTTAATCTAATTTAAATCTTTTCAGGTTTGTTTTTTTAGTAGAATTTATAGTAGTCAGGGTGATTTTCATCCATTTTGGGGTTTTTTTCATTTTTTTAAGCAACTGGTATTTGAGATTCTTCAATAATCTCATCTGGTTTTAATTTAGTTAAATCTAAATTCTAAACATTGGTTTTGCTATCATTTTTTCTAGTACGTCCTACAATTTTACCATTTTTCATTTCCAAGTTTTTAATTTCCTCCTAAGGAATGCTGTTATTTATCATCATAATATATTCTTTGACTTTCTCCATGTCAATATGACCAGTTGAAACTTCTTAATGTTTAAGGTGATTAAGCAATTTTTCTAATGTACCTTACTTGTCCATTTAATTAATAACGAAATTAGCTACTATATCGTCAGGATTATCAATCATATTGAAAATAGTCTCTAAAGCTTAAGGAGAGATATCATCTTGATATAATTCATTAACAGGAGAATTAAGGTGATCTGATCCAGCTATAGAAGCAGAGTTGCTTAAATCCCTATAATATTATGCTTATTAATCATATTCATACATTAAGCGATGAGATACTCTTTTTAAGCTATTCGTGTGAGTAAGCAATAGCAGTTATACATTCTTCTTCTTGATCTCCCTTTACAATTCTTGTTGTAATTCTTCTAATTTTTCTTTATTTTCCTCCTTCTCTATTTATTTCAACAAGGATTCCTTTTTCTATTCTATTTTGTTCAAAATTCTTTCTGTTAGCTTTTTCATCAAAGATTTTTTATCATCTTTCATCATCAATTTAATAATTTGTAATTTCATCCTCATAGCTTCTTCTTGATCTTTCTCATTATTTTCATTTTACTAAATAACATTTTAAAAATATATTATTAAAAAGAAGATGATTAGACAAAGTCAGTAAATAAATAAACTTTACATTGTTCAATTCCATTAAATATTGTAATTAATTTATATCGGCATCGTCCACATCTTGACTTTCTTTACTCCTTTCTGTCAAATTCTATACGGATTTCCCTCTATCAGTAGCCAGTCCTTCATCAATGATTTTTTTAATTGAACCATTATCTTCTATCCTATGAGTTGATAGCTATAGCATCGAACTTTAATCATTATTCATACCATATTTATCAGCATCTGTCATGTTATTATTGTCCAAAGTTGTATTATTTTTAAAACTATTGTAGAAATCATTATGAAGTTAATAATTTCTTTTGGAATAATAATCTTTATCTTATAATTTTGGAAGAAACGAGTTAGGTGGGATAAATTCTAGTATTTTAGGTTAAAGAGCAACTCTTTCTGTACCTAAAGTAGTAGAAAGAGAGTTTTTATAATTTAAAATAGAATCTTGGTATGTTTAATCGTTAGTCTCCATTTAAGACCTCCTGACTGTTGATAATTGTTCTTCTGTAATATAAAACTTTGCATACTCACCCTCTTCCTCTTCTTACTTTTTCTTTTTTACTCCTTAAATATTATATTTTCTTAAATAAAAAATATTTAATAAATAAAATCTTGCAATTTTAGTTTGGTTTACATATGTCTTTTGATCTCAATAATATCATCTAACTCTTCTTTCATTTATTTGTACTTTCTCTTACGATGCATAACAATACCTTTTCAAATTTTATAACAAATATTAAATGATTGATTGATAATACTAAATAGTTTGCTACCTTTAAAGTTGAAATAATCTATAGGAGATAATGCCTTCACTCCATTTTTTTTAATGAAATAAATAATTTATTCAATAAAAATATCTTGAACTATTTTAATGCTCTTCTTTTGAGTTTCATAGATATCTCTATCCCTGATCCCTTCATTTAATGTATTAACAATATTCAGCTTTTATTGTTAATTATACTTTTTAAACAATTCTGCTAGTAATCCACCTTCTTTTGGTTCAAAATTAGGTAGTTCATTTTTTTATTTCGATGGCCCGTTGTATAATTCGTTCAATCTGGTAAAATCTTCCTTTGTTACTGAAGACTATTATTACTAATTCTCATTGTTAATCTGATTTTAGAAATAGTTCTCATATTTATTTAAAAGGTCATTAAATTCTGAAAGGTCTTTTAGGTTTTGCTTGATTATGAAATGACTAACTTTTAAGGGAACTTTATTATAAGATTAAGAAGATCTGTCTTAACCTAAATTCCTATGTTCTATATATAATTCTTTAATTTTTAATCTACGATCTTCTAGCTCTTCACTTTCTTGCCTTAAATTGTTTTAAAGAAAATTATTATTCCTTAATGCATTGTTTAAATTAGCTTAAGAATTAAAGTTATTAGTAAAATGACATGAGTAAGAATATTTGAATAATAAAGAAAGATTATCCTTAAAGAGAAATGTTATAGGAAATATGAGGTTCAATTATTTAAGCTGTGAAATGCTGCATGAATTAATTTAATTAAAATATTCTACTTGTTCCTTTCTTTGATTTTGATTATTCTCTCCTTCTTGTCTTATCTGAGTTTCTTGATTTGATACTTATTATTAGTATACATTCTTTAGTAATGCTTATGAAGATCAATATTTTGTTTATCTTCAAAACCTTAGCTATGGTTCTTAACAAAATCAACAATCTAGTGAAAGGGAAATTCATATTCTAAATAGTTATCCAAACCTTCATACATCTTCTTTTTCTATTATTTATCATCTTTAAACAGACCTTGAATCTAGTTAATTTCACTTCTCTTTGCAGTGGTAATTGGCTTAACAATAGTATCATTCTTCTCACCTTTAAAATAAGATTTATCAAATACTTTATAAAACATTTAAATTAATTTAAAAATCATTAAATAATTCTGAAATAATATTTAAATTCTATTTATTATTCTAGAGGGGTTATTTTAAATAACTTTCTCAGGTAAATTAAAAAGCAAATTAGTATTGTGCTTAATATTTTACCTATTTCTAATAAGGTTTTATTAAAAGTTTTTGAAGTAAGTGAAGCCCTAGTTGAAATAGTTTTGGAGAGTTATTCATATCCAGTATATAATTTAGGGAGTTGAGTTGTTGATTTTGAGTTTATTCGCGACTATGTTTTATTAGCCTAAGAATTTAGTCCACTAAGAGGATCTCTTGCGTTAGGAAACATGATATACACATTCTGCTAGGCAATCTCTCTAGTTATATATTATAAATTCCAAAATAATTAATAAAATGAAGTGATTCCTTAAATTCATTAATAGATTTCTGATTTAAATAAATAATCCCTAACCTGATGCGCAACTAATTTTCCTCAAAAGGTGATAAATTCCTTAAACTCCTGTTGTTAATAGTAAAATAAATGCATTAAATTCTATCCAATTTGTCATTTGAAAATGAAGTTAAATGCATCTTAAAACAAAAGAACATGTCACATAATTTTATAGTTAATATTTACTTTCTCTTATCCATAAACTTGTTGCTTTTGGTATTTCCAAAATAAATAGTTGTGTCCATTTTAATTGTTATAAAAGAATAAAAGAAAATGCCTTGAGTATTAGTTAGTTAGTTAGTATTACTTACTACTACTGTTAAAAATCAGCGTAAATTCTTTCTGCTTTATTTATATTATTTATACTGACTGATTCAATAATAGTAAATGATCAAAAAAAAAAATTATATATGCGTGTATGTATGTATATATTTATGTATTAATATTGAAAAGATTCTGCAAATGTATTGAATATTCACAAGATAGCATCTATCTATCTATCTATTTATTATTTATTTAACTAATTAATTAAGCTTTATATGCATGCATCTTTAACAAAGTAATTCATTTATATTATTAACTTTTATTCATTCAATAATTACTAAAAATTAAGTTAGTTTTAATCACCAAGCACTCACTCACTCACTATCTCATCTTTCCTAAAAAAACACATCAAATTAGAATTCTTTTTATTTAATTTTTATTTTTTAAATGCTTTGTAAAAAATTATCAAAATTATATTATTAATCTTAATGCCTTAACTTTTAAAAAATTAATGTTTGTAAATAATCTATAAAGTTATAATTTAAAATATTGTAGATTTATTGGTAATATTAGATAGGTAGATAAATAAGTTGCTGCTAGGTAGATAGCTAGGTAGATAGGTAGTTTATTAGGTAGGTAGTTAATTTATTATTTCATTTATTGTTTATATTTCTAGGCTTCAAAAGATTATTCAATCTCTTTACACGTATGTAGTCTTAGCCTTTATATTGTTATATTAGATAAATCTTTAAATTTATAATTGGGAAAACTTATAATTAGTATTAGGAGTAATTAAATTTATTGTACTATTATTTATCTATAGCAGTCAGCATTAACTGTTTTAATGAATGATATAATAGTTTTTAAATAAGAGTTTAAGACTTAATACTTTTAATCAGTAAATAGTGGCTTAAATATAGAATTATCTGTTAATATCATAATCAAGTAATATTTGATATTTTTCAATCAGATTAGATTTCGTTACAAAATTAAGCTAGATTAATTGGGTAAAGGAATTTGGAAATATTTTAAAAAATCTAAAATGATAGATAATAAGAATAGAGTTAGCTGTTCCATATTCGTTTAAGAATATTTTAATGCAGTTATTAAATTTCCACTATTAATTACTTGCTTTCAAATTAATAAATAAAATACTACACTTGATTCAGCACAAAAATTATAAAATATCAATAATTCTTATTGGTTTCTAATTAATAATATCCAAAATTTATTATTTAACGAAAAGAATTTTTAATCCTATTGAAAAGCATAGTTGATTTAGGTTATAAAGTATCATAAACAAGGCTTTTAGTAACTAGAAATAAGCGTAACTAAAAATGAATTAGAATTAAAATTAAGGATAGGGTTATAGGCAGTAGCAAAATGCTAATTATGTTGATATTGCCTAATAGAGGAGATCTTTTAGCCCTTAAGATGGTCCTTCAAGCCAATTAAAATCATAAACTTAAATGCAGATGAGCTTTGGCAATAATAGAATAAATGAAGGATAATTGCAGCAAGTTTAGTAAATACCTCATTCTGTATAGGTTGTAGATATGAATACCATTTAAGATCATCAATATGGCATGACAAAAATTCCTTTGAAAAACTAAGGTTTTCACAGCAACTAAAACAGCAGTGGCAATAACAGTTTATAAATAGGTCAAATATCTTCAATATAAAATAATTCGGTTAATGGTGTTGTAAACTTTAGCGATCAATACAATTTCAATCCCTCTATCAATTATAACATGCAAGATGAAATTAATTAATATGGCTCTGTTCAATCTTTCTCTCCTTTAGTAAATCGCAATATGACAGAGGAATAAAAATTCTAATAAGGATCTGACAATATAAGCGAAAATAATAATACAAGCAATCATAACTTTATGGCTGGAGTTGGTGGAGGCAGTTTTGCACCTTAAGAATTTCAACATTAAGGAAATCCTCTCCTATAAATGAATTAATAGATATAAAAGCATCCACAAGTGATTAATTATTCAAATATACAATAGAATTAAAATAATTAAATTTAAGAGCATCCAAATAGTTTTACACCTGAACGTACAAAGTCAGCTCATTAGTTCTCTTAATAATAAAAGACTCCTAATATTCAAAATCAAATCAACTAGGTATCTACTGCAGTTAACATGAAAAATATAAACCCTTCATCTTATCCCACAGCATAATCTATAGCTTCCAACCAAACTTTACCTCCATTATCCAGCTCCTAAAGAAATAATTAGCAAGCAAAAAGTGCAGGAATAAACTCTCAGTAATATGAATATAATCCAACTTTCAGTACAACCCAGACAAACCCAGATGTTTAATCGAATTAAATACTAATTGATCGTAAAAACATAGATAACTTGATAGAATCAAACAATCTTCTGAATAACTAAATTAATGAATTACAAAAAACTATTGAAATCAAAGATAAGGCATTATAAAATACTTATCACATAGCATTCTTGGATTGTGTAAAATTTATTTCTCTTATTTTTAAGTTTCTTATAAAACATTATATTTACAAATTTAGAAAGATCAAAATATAGATTTTGCTAAGGTTATTGAATCATATGTACTCCTTTGTGTTGAAAACGAGAAGCTGTCTTATGGCTATGTTGAGAAGTTAAAATTTATTGATGAGTTAAATTTAGAAATAAGCGAACTGATTCAATCCAAGGAGGATTGGAAAACTTTATATGAAGGGAAGTGTTTAGAATTAAACACAAACTAAATGTAAAATAATGGCAACAGATCAAAAGATGAGCAAATATGTAAATAAAAAATGACTTAAAAAATAAATAAATAATATTTATCATTTTTTAAAGAAAAATTAATAGAAGAGAATGAAAAATTAAGGTTTGATTTGCAAGTTGAATTTAGAGAAAATGAAGAATTAAAGCATCTTCATGAAGAGTAGAATAGCATATAATAGAATTTACCTGAAGTGAATCTCAAAGTGTGTGATCTTGAGGAAAAGCTCTTAAAGATACTTGATGAAAACGAATAGCTCAATAAACTGCTCAGAGAAAGAGTTGATGAAGTAGAATACTTATAAAATACAATTAAAAATATGTAAGAAACATTTTAGGAGTAAAATGTGAATGATTCAAGATACTAAAAAGTTATTAAAGATCTTGAAAATGAAATTAGAAGGTAATAAAGTTAGTTTTATTTCAAAATTAATTAATCATTTTCTTTATTCCTACCTAATTAATAAATAGAATGGATGAAAGAATGGAAGAATTGATCAGAGAAAAGGAAAATGAAATAAATTCAAAAGTTCAAATGGAAGAAGAAAATAATTAATTAAGGATCCAATACTAATTGAAAAGATAGGAACTTGAAGAATATAAAATATAATCTGGAAGCTCTTAGGCTTTAGAAATTTAAATAAAAAAGAAACAAGAGCAAATTGATGAACTTTTTTAGAAATTGGAGAGAAATTAAAGAAGTATGAATGAGCTATAAGAATAGAAAGAAACTTATTAATTTGAAGCCAAGACAACAAGGGAAACTCTCATAAAGTTAGAAAAAAGGTATGAAGAGAAATAGCATGAAAATATGGATCTTTTAACAAAAAATACTGAGCTATAAAATTAAATTAAGCATCTAAAGGGTGATAAAGATTTAAATTTCTTAGAAAAAGATTTGAAGTAAATATCATTCGAAAAGAAGTAGCTTGAAATCACTTTGAATGAATAATAATACGAAAAAGAAAGATTAAAATCTTAGCTTGACTCAGCAAGAAAAGAAATCGAGGGTTTTAACAAATAACTTCTTATTTAGAGATAAAAATAGTCTGAAGCTGAGCTGTAGTACTAAGATTAAATTGAGAAATTAAAGTAAGATTAGTTTAAAGAATCCGAAAATTATCGTTTTAAAGCAAAGATTGAAGTTTAAGAAGAAGTTATAAGCACTTTAAAACTCAAGATTAGTCATGCAGATGAAAAGCTAAATGAAAAATAACTTGAGCTTGAGGAATCAAAGCTACTAATTAAAGAATTAAAAACAAAATTAGAAAGAATGAGTATGATTGAAAATACTCTCCATAATGTTGACAAGGAAAATCAATTGCTTCATTAACAGAAAGAAGAGTTCGTTCATTAGATATAAAATCTATAAGTAATTAATCATTCATTAACTATTTCAATTCCTTTTAATCTTAATTTTAATTAAAAATCTATTAGGAAAGAATCTTAAGAATCAGTATAGAAAATGAAAGGCTGCATAAAGTTGTTGAAGAAATTACAATCCAACTTGAGTAATGTAAAGAAAAGTTAGAGAATTAAGATAAATTTAATCAAATTGAAATAAATAAAATGGAGGAGGATATGAAAGAAGAGAGATTACAATTCTAAGGAGTAATTAGAGCATTGGAACAATAGCTAAAAGAAATTGACAATAAATATACATAATAAAGTGGATCAGAAAAATAATAGCTTTAATAAATACAAAAAGAATTCTTGGCACTGCAGTAGGAATTCTCATTAGCAATTGAAACACTTAAAAGCAAAGACTAATAGATTTATGTTTTAGAGAATAACTATAATTAATTATTATCTGGAGATAGAAGCACTTTTATTATAAATAAACTAGAAGAAAAGTTAAATTTACTTTCTGCTGAGAATTATCGTCTTAATAAAATTATTGTTGATAGAATACGTCATTCAAATACATTTAATGGTTGGTGAAGAATAATAAAATTTAAATAAATTAAAGCAGTTGATTGATAAATGTCAATCTATGTAATAAAGTAATAATACTAATAATTCATTTTTATATACTAATATCTATGTGTTTGTTGTCTATACAACTTAATAATAAACTTTATTAATACCTTACTCAATTAAGTATGGATTTTTTATCCCATTTTGATATTTTTTAAAATATCTCATAACTTTTTCTATTAAAATATATAAAAATGATTTTATTGATTGAGGTAATTTGTAAATTAAGATAGTTTCATATTTTCAATACAATTTTTTTATAATCAATCATATTTATTTAAGTTAAAGATATTAAATAGAATTAATATAATATTGTCATCATTCAGAATTCTATCTAAAAATAATTAACAAATTATTCATTTTATTTAATTGCTTGCTTCTATTTAAAATTATTTTATAATAAGTTATATTTTCTTTAAAATTCTCATCATATTTGAGATTTATTTCTTCAATTATTAATTGGTCTTTGTTTAATAGATATTTTTTATGAATTTCTTTGTAATTTTCTTTTCTTAGGAAGCCTTATAAAAACCTTCTATAAATTTTGTAATTTTATTTATAATTAATATGAGTATTCTTAATTTAAATTAATTAATAATCAGTAAAAATAAGATATTAGAATATTTAGAAGTATTAGTAGATCTATTAGAAATGTTTAGTGAAGAGGAAATTAAGCTTTTTAGTGAAGCAACAGGATTTAGGCAAGACGATATCATTAAAATTCAAGACAATTTATAGCAGAATTCATACAGGTTTAAGAGAATCAGAGATTTAAAGTCTGGGGATAGCTTTGAAAAGTAATATTTACTAGGTTATGGAGGATAAGCATTTGTTTTCAATGGAGAAAATATACATACAAATCTTGAAGTAGCAATCAAGATTTCAAGAAGTAAAAAGAAGATCTATTA